>JBBPKQ010000009.1:18813-43056 GCA_038089315.1 Crocinoboletus aff. laetissimus | reverse complement strand
ACTTGATAGTCCCAATGCTTTATAACTGAGGAGTAGGGGGTACAAGAACAATACTCTTTCTTGTCGATGGGCAAGTTCCGTAACACAATGCGATACACGTTGACGTGTGCACGCCATCTATGACCTTGGCCATTGACTTACATGCCCTTCGGTGTTCCCATCGTGGACCGTGCTATTCGACCCAGACCCACGTCCAAACAGAAAAGTCGTGGCATAGTGCTCCGCGGCGTTGATCGTATTTCGCAGACTCCTCTTCACACACCTTCCTCTTGCCTCTGGCTCACGAGGGTCTGCATCCAAAGCCACGGCGGTCGGTGCAGCATGGTATGTCTCTGGAGAACTGGGCTGCACTGTCGCCGGAGATGACGGTTCACGGTGGGGCCATGGAACAGAAGGTTCTGTTGTAGTGGAAGGATCTGACACCAGTGTCCCTCGTTCCTGATATATATCCAGTGGGATCCCTGCCGAGTGCATAACTTGAGTGATACCTTGTGAGGCGGAGGCAATTGTGCCATGGAGCGAAGCGCCGGACGGAAAAGGATGTCTCGGCACAGGGTTCATGTGTCCAGCATGCCCTACAGTACCCCTGCCGTGCCCAATCTCAGCGTAGACGTAGTCTGGTGTCATCGCTTCGGTATTCCTTGATGAAGACGAAAAATCGTGATACGTCCGGAAGAAAGTAGCACCATTCGACTGTGTCGTTCCGGCGCTGCGGTTGGAACCAAGGTCACTTGGTGCTGGAGAGGTGGGTACCTCAATCACCGGCTGATGTCCGAATCCCCCCCGTGAGCGTCGTTGCGTTACGTTAGGAGAACCTGCGACGGGTTGCATGACGACATCCTGAGCTACAGGCTGAGATAGAGCTGGCACGGCGGTGGTCGGGCCACCAAACGGCGGGGACACTTGGCTAGCTCGCAATGTTGGATTGCGTTGTATGGGTACGTCGAGTGCGTGCGACGCAGAGTTAATGGTTAATTGGATTGGTTGAATGGTGGGAACGTCCGCGTTACGGTAGCGGAAAGGTCCATCGTGCATAAAATCTTCGTCAACTTCTATATCGCCTTCGTTGCCTATCTCCATCTCGACGTCTTGGGGCACCTCGTTAAAACCCTCGTCGAAATCATCGTCATATTCGGTTTCTTCATCGTCTCCATTCATGTCTTCCGTTATGGTGTTGAACAGATCTGTCAAGAAAGATCTGAGCTTTGAGACGCCATTTCCGGAGTACACGCAAAAAGCCAAGCGCTGACTCATATTAAACTCCTACATTCAATGTGAGGAACGACAAGATTTGGGGTCTGCCTCCAACGTACCTGGGGAGGTTGTCTACAGAATTGCTGCAGCTCTGGTTTACGAAAAGAGGGTATCCCAGTCAAGCTCAGGTGCGTAAGTTTGTGGAGTTTTTGAAGGAGAAAGTGAACCGCCATCACAGATATTTGGTCACAGTACGAGAGATGAATGCGTTCCAAAGTGCTATGGCGTTCGGCAAGGGCATAGACCGCTTCGTCAGTCAAGTTACTGACTCGCACTAGACCGATACGGCGAAGCTTGGGTAAGCTAGCCAACTCGAATACGGACATATCGGTGAGAAGCGTGCAATCTAGGAACAAGGTGAGCGCTAGACGTGTCAAAAGAAGGCGTAGGGCTCACTTGCAAAGTCTACATATCGCAACCGTGTGCAACACCTTGCAAGTGATTTGATGGATCGGTCGGTTATGTTTGCGGCGTGACCGAGATGGAGGTAGTGCAAGTGTTTGCCGAGAAGACAGATGTTTTCGACCGTGCGATCGGTGAGTTGGGTACACTTGGACAAAACAAGATTTCTAATCTTTGGTGCGTGCGATATGATGCCATCAATGGCATCGTCGGTGATGAGTGAGCAGGAGGTGAGGTCAAGCATACGAAGATGATCTAAAGATTTGGAGAGGATGAGTGGGGGAAGCTCTTCTGTATGTCTGGGAGGTGGGAATGGATTGTTGGTGCGAGGAATGTTGTCGTTCCGGAGGGGCGCAGGGAATGCAGCATCCGTGAGTTCCGTGCATTGGGAGAGTCTCATTTCCCGCATATGAATTGAATAGGCCCAAAGATCGCGGACGGAGATGTCCGTAATATGCTTGCAGTTGTTGAGATCGATTTCAAGGAGGAGAGGACAAGACTTTGCCAGGGCAGAGACGGGAGCATCTGTGACGTGCTCAAGGCCACTAAGCTTGACGCGGCGGAGGAGGGGACAGTGTGTGGCAAGAGCGAGGACACCGGCATCGGTGACATTTTTGCAACCACTTAGGTTAATCCCCTGCAGACGCTTTGAGGCAGCGGCGAGTCCAGCGACGACGGTGTCGGACGTTTTGGTAACGCCCGTGAGGTCGATTGCGACTAAATTTGGCAAGCAAGGAAGGACGCGCGAGAGGGCGTCATCGGAGATGGCATGGCAGTTGACAAGGGTGAGACGTTCGAGGCGATCGCACTGGGCGAGACGGCAGAAAAGGGCGTCGGTGAGTTCGGCGCCTAAGAAGAGGAAGTTGAGACGACGGATGAAACGGGCGTAGGTGAATGTCTGGTCTGCGCGGGTGAGGACCCGCATCATTTTGACGAGGGTGGAGAGACGGGTGAAGGCGGGCCTATGCCAAAGGAGCTCTACAGAGCACTCACACCATGAACGAGAGACGAGGAGGGTATGATAGATATCACGCTGGGAGTGGAGATGCTTGAGGATGTGTATGAGAACCTCGGGGGGGAGGAGCGACATGGGGGAATGGGAGGAAGGGGGAGCCCCAGGGCCGGGGTGGTGGTGATGGGAGGCCCATTGTGCGGGGGAGACGACGGCGGAGAGGGATCGGGAAAATATTGTTGATTTTGCAGGATCGTCGTCGTCGTTGTCTGAGAGCGACGTCGTGGACTGCGCTGGGGAGGTGTGTCGGTAGACGAGTCTCGATGGCCTCATGGACGGACTGACGGGGTGGACGATGCTCAAGCTCAAGCTCTGGGAGGCAGGGTATTACAGCGTCCAGGCCGTGTGAATATCTTGCTCGATATGGCTTATCCACTGCCCCCACCCGGTCCCAATCACTACGCAGCCCGTCGTGCCCGCTGGCTCGCATCCCCGCACACCTCCCCCCAACCACGACGCGTGCCCCCTTCGCATGCCCGTCTCCAGCGTCTGCTCAGCAACCCTGATCCCCACACCGATTCCGTCTGGAATCGCGGTATCGACCAGGTCTGGAAAGGCCTCGTCAAGGGAAACAGACTCAAGCACCATCTGCCCATGGGTCTCGTAGTATGTACGCCACTCCCATCCCCCACCCCTCCCGTGAGCCATCCCCAGATAAAGGTCATTCACGCTGCCTGGCGCCGAGACCCGGAAATCTGGCCCGAAGGTGCAGTGGTCCCAGACTCGGACGACTGACTTCCACCACCAGTCCCTCGCCGCTTGGCGCACCGTCCACCGAGTCACCTTAGTTTGGTATCCCCTGTGGACCCTCTAGCTAACTCCTACTTGTACACCCACCGACCACGTGCATCTACGCCCTCTTTCCCTTACTTGCTTCGAGGCTCGTCCATGCCTGTATCTAGCGCTGTACCACCACTGATAATATCTGTTACGTGCGATGTAGAGTCTCGTGCGGACGGACGACAGCGAGTAGCATCAAAACCAGTTTTCATATCATAGGTCACGTTCGCGATGGAGGTGACACCTTGCGTCGGAAGGTCAGCACCAGTCTGTCGTCAATCACTCCACTGGCAGCCTACCAGGATCACACCGTCTCCCCTGACAAAAAGCATCTCCATCTTTCTTTTTGCAACCTTGTCAGGCTATCAGCACCACCCGCTTCGTCTCGCATTCCCACCAACCTTAACAGTGCCTTGACCTTCGAGGTCGCCATCGATAGGATCTACGATCACGATTGTCTCTTCGACATCACTGAGAATGAGGTTCATGTGTCCATCATATGCCTGTCCTCAACGATCAAGCCCGACACACACACACACACAGAAATAGTGACATACGTGTAGAATCCCTGTCAGCTCGCGATCACCACGTAACTTTACGAATACTCGCTCGCTGAGCGATAGTCGTATGAGATCAAAGGGCTCTTGGATGCCTGTTGATGAGGGATCCATGCAACTATTGGTTCGATTAGTCAGCACGCGTGTCGTTTTCGGCGCAGCACCGACGACTTTGACCTCGACGTCCACTTGGCTTGCGCGATGCCGGTAGGTCTCTCCATCATGCACGTTCGACCTATTAATGCTCTGGTCCAGAAACATTACTGCGACTATTGTGATGTATTTCTAACCCATGATTCGGCCTCGGGTATGTTTCCCGTTGCATGGCATTCACCATACTTCTCACTGTATGTTAGTCCGCAAGGCTCACAATAGCGGGCGCAACCACCTTGCCAATGTCCGAGACTACTATGCATGTCAGACCGTCCGTTATCTTCTATGAATTTTCTCTCACATCTTGTTCCAGCACTCGGGCACGACAAGGCACAAAATATTATCGACCAGATCACAGCAGCTTATGAGAGTGGAGGTGGCCCCCCTCCGGGAGGTTTTGGCTTTGGTCCTCAGCACCTAGTAGGACCACCTGCTTTCGGGCCACCTCCCATGGGCTTTGGTGGCCCACCCCCTGGCCCGTTCCGTGCGTAGTCTCTCACCACTCTGATCGGTTCTGATAAACCCCATCACAGCTCGTCCACCTTTTCCTCCTGGGGTCATGCCACCCCCAGGGGCCATGGGTCCGCCTCCTGGCGGTCCCCCTCCGTTCCCTCCTGGTTCCATGCCTCCCCCAGGCTCCTTTCCTGGTGGTGCGTTCTCGAACTTTTATTTCTGAATTGATGCACACTGATCACTATCTAGGTGCGCCGCCATTCCCTCCCAATGGCCCCCCCGGTTCAGTTGGCAGCATCCCTTCTTTCCCTCCCGGTGGTAACTTTGGACCCCCGCCGTCTGGAGGTGGGCCTGCACAGGCTGGGCCACCCGGCACTGGCAATGGACCCTCGAGTAGCGCTGGCCCTGGCGGCGTGCACCCCGACAGACTGCGGATGATGAATAGTGTAAGGTGATGAGTCTGGATACTCCACTGTGGAGCGACCTGGCATGGTACTTGAGGTGCACACTTAGTATGCCATGTTTTGAGTGAAGACGTTGACCTCGTTGGACTGTCATTTGTGCCTAGTTGCAGTAATGAATAACTCTGACGCTTCAAGCTTCAAGCCTCATCCTGGTAGTGACTCTCAAGCTCGGTTTAGCTTAACTGTGACTTGGAGTTTACATAACGAAGGCATTCAGTAGCAAATGCCTTGCTCATGGCAATGCATGATTTACTGGATATTTCCACACAGAATGGTTCAAGTTCGCCATCTTCAATCATCTGGTCGAGGTCTTTCTCTGAGTATCTCCCATTGGACCGCTTTCTAAGACGCATAACGAAAATCCTTTTACCCTGAGAAGTGCTTTTAATAATATTCGTGGTAGTAATACTGTCCCATCATACCTTGTCACTTGTTGATTTCCAGATGGGCATCTGAGGTAAAAGTGTCCATACATGAGCACCAATATAATACCACAAGGTTTGGGCTGTCTTATCCTGACTACGACGTCAGAAAGACGGCTGAGCAAAGGCATGGTGACACACCTTCTTAGAGGAAAGGGTGAAGGTATGAAAGACATTGTTTTCCGGAATGGTTGTTTCAATGTACTTTACCGTGTCCTGGTTGTCTGAAGGCGATCCCCAGTCAAACAGAACAGATGTTGAGGGCCCATCCATTGTAATTGGCTCGTAGATAAAGGCCATATTGTGTATGATTTGGATGCGGAAGCAAAGGTCATCCATTTGTGTGAGGCTGAGCAGTCATCAGCTGAAGAAACCACTAGCTTTCCTTAAGCCATTGTACGACTCGCCTTTCTAGTGAGCATAACTGTGAAGACGTCGATTTCACAATCCAATGACACAACCTTAACATGTCAAACACATACCATATCCTCGTCAAGCGTCAAACAGTTTCCTAGGTTTTCCCAAGGTATTGGACACACGACTTCTGCACTCTTAGGTGTGCGCGTCGTTGACATGCGCCACCCATCGTCCAGGTTTATCACCTTCTTTGGTATATTGGGTGGTCTGTAAGTTTGGCTCGGGGGTGTTGTATAACCTTCGCTGGCGGAGACATGTCCTGGTCTGAGTGAGTAGCCAAGACTCGGCAGTATCCCATCGTCTGGCTGGGTAATTCAAGTCAGTATTCGCCAAACGGTGTTATCTGGGGATGCCACATTACCCCCAGTTCCTCCAAGAGTCCGAGCATGGTGCGGCGAACAAGTTTTAGCTTGCGCTCAGCGTTACTCTGCCTGGTGTTTCGTCCAATCTGGTGGTCCTCTACATTCTGCCTCGATTCAAGCTCTGCGACGCGAGCTTTCCACGTCGCGGCTTCGTTGGTCGACTCGATGACTACATCGTTGAATTCCTCGCCGATACGGGCGAGCCTTGCAGCTATCTGTGCCAACTAATGCGAGATTGACTCATTATAAAGGGGGGTCAAACCAGCAGAGTGGGGAATACCTCATCGAGGCCGGTTCGCATCCTGGTTCGAGAGCGCGCTTCAACGATGCTGCCAGCGTCTGACATTGCTCTGTTAGACCAAGTGGGATATTGCGGATCGAAGTTGATAACAGCTGCTGGGACTGGAGGGCCTCAGAAGGGTAGTGATAGAGATCAGACCCAGGGATGCTGCATTAGCGAATGGGGGACCCATTACCGTCAGGCTCGAGTACTTGTTATGTACTATGTAAGTTCAAGCGTCGTCTTGCGTGACGGAATTATCGAACTTAAATCATACCAACACGCCACACCAACGCATCTCTTACCTTACCTTATCGATGAGGTTGGGGAAACAAGTCATGGCAGAACTAGCAACGTCGAGACGGGCCCTGTCCGCGAGAGCACCAGTCGTTGATATTCACACTCACGTCTACCTTCCGCGATATGCTGAGGAGCTGCGTGCTCGCTCCTCAGCGCCTCGCATATACAGGCGGATAGGTGCAGACGAGCAACCGGAAGAACGGTTGTTGATCCTAGACGGCGAGCCTGGAGTCGGCCGTCCCGTGGGACCTCAGGTGGGTTGGCAAGATCTGATCGGCGTTGTACCATATTGACCTGGCAGGCTTTGAAAAGTACTGGGACCAAGACCAAAAACTGCTGTTTATGAAACGACACGACATCGATATCTCTTTCGTCAGGTTCCGACATCGTCTCTCTGGTCTTCGCCCTCTGACATCCTTTTGCGGACAGTTCAGCAAATCCATGGCTTGATTTCTTGCCCCCAGAACGTGCACATGCTCTTGCGCAACAATTGAACGATGATATGGAGCAATATTGCTCCACGTCGCCTCAGGCAGAAGGCTTCCCAGGGCTCAAGTCGATATATGGTTTTGGATTGCTTCCCCTTGTGCCTGGCGTTGCCATATCGTCGGTGCTTCAGATCATCGACCAGATCAATGCATTGCCTCACATGTCGGGCATCATCATGGGCACGAGGGGTGTGGGCAATGGTCTAGATGATGAAGCGCTGGAACCCGTGTGGGAAGTTCTCCAACAAACGAATGTCCTTGTCTTCATTCATCCTCACTATGGCGTCGATGCCAAGTCCTTCGGAGACAAGGCGAACGGCCATGTCCTTCCTTTGGCTCTGGGGTTTCCGTTTGAAACCACAATTGTAAGCTGGGTCCCTTGTCTGGAAACACCTCTGACGAAGTATCCCAGGCAATAACCCGACTTATCTTGGCTGGTGTCTTGGACCGTTACCCGAACCTTCGTCTGCTCTTAGCTCACTCGGGTGGTGCTCTCCCTCAATTATCTTCTCGCCTTGCCTCATGTGTCGCACACGACCCTATAGTCGCAAAACGGTTGAAGCATGATGTAAGATACTATCTCGGCAAACTTTACTTTGACGCGGTTGCGTATGGTCCGGAGGAACTGGGTTTTGTGAGCGACGTCATCGGGCGAGCAGAAGCATATGGCACCACGAGTGGAAAGTGCTCGGAAATTGGAAGCACCAGGTTGTTATTTGGTACCGACCATCCCTTCTTCCCACCTCTTGAAGCCAGCCAGAAGTGGCAAAGCGTTGAGGATAACGTCAAGGCCATACGGAGTGTACGAATATGGGGAGATTCCGCGCGTGCTAATGTCCTTGGGTTGAATGCACTGAAATTGTTCAACCTGGGGTGCTGATCTATCGATCATAAATTTACCCTTCACTTCGGTACTTGTATCTTCAAACTATAATCTATGTGCTGCACAGACTGATGAACGGCGCTGGTGCTCAGGACATCGATCTCTAGAAGACAGTGAGCAGAATAGGATATAGGTGCCCAGTCCACGTACCATTGATCGCACGTTCCTGCAAGTTACTCTCCGTGATGTTTCCGCTCGATTCGAACAGAAATGTGCGTTTACCCGCCCATACCTCTTTTAGTTTACGTGCGACCCTCACGAGTTCATTCCCTTCTATGTTGTCGAGCATAACTATGTCAGCGCCAGCGTCAATCGCTTCATTGGCCTCTGCTTCCGAACCAACCTCCACCTCAAGGCGTACACTGAATCCTCCAACGGAACGTGCCCGTTGGATTGCGGCTGTGATGGAACCTGGGGCGTGTCTCAGTTGCAACTCGCCAGAGCGGCGCGGCGAGGACGACTTGCCTGCTGACCAGATGTGGTTATCCTTGAGCATGATCATGCTAGATAAATCATGGCGATGGGAGTCGATTCCACCAACGACCATGCCATACTTCTCGACCAGCCGGAAACCTACGAAAGAAACGATGTGAGCGCAGAGAATTTTAAGGGATTGGTAGGATTACCCGGTGTCGTCTTTCGCGTGCCAGCGATGACGCCCTCGTACCCGTATGCCCTAGCCAAATCTTTAATCCGCCTCGATCTGCCAACCACGACGATCAGGGATGCTGTTGATCTGGGCAGGGACAATACTCACTTGGTTGCGATTCCGCTACATCTCGCGAGAAGGTTGAGTGCAACTCTCTCGCCCAGAAGCAGATGTCGAGCCTTCCCTCTCACAGTAGCGACATGCTTGACAGGGTCGAATGTCTCCCCTTCTTGCATATGCCATTCTACACTGCGAGGATTAATGGTAATGATAGAAGCGGCGTAGGGGAGCGGCGTACTGGCATTCGAGTCGATGAAAGATCTCGGTGAAGAAGGGGACACCAGCGAGCACGGCGGTTTGTTTTCCCTTTCCAAAGAGGAATGCTTCCCGTTGTGCCTCCCCGACTACATATCCTGCGTAGTCGAAAGATGGGATGTCCTCAGCAAGCCAGGTGTCGATTTGGGTCGTCCAACTAGGCGGTAATAAGTGCGCAAAATGATGCATGTCAGGAAGGACTGTAAACTGCCTTTCAAACCGTAAATTGTAGGCCAAGGGTACATAATCATCTCAATTTGACCGGTGCTGCAGACTAGATACCCGAAAGTACATTTTGACATTCTCTGGCAATAGATGGAGAGCAAAAGAATGCACAAGCACAGCGTTCGTATAAGTGGTTACAATCAGAAGGGGGCGAAGATAAATATTGCCAGTGCAGTGACTGCGGCAAGCAGCCCAGTCTGGGTGTCTGCACTGAGAGACGCAGCACTGACTCCAGTAGGTGAAGTACTGGTGTCTGAACTAGAAAGACTTGGACTAGACGCAGTTGTGGTCGCAACAATAGAGGTGGTTGGTCTATATGGGGGCTTGGATAAGGAGAAGAACATCGAGACACGGCTCAGCTGCTTACTGAAATGATGTAGAGGACGTCGTAGAAGTATTAGAGGAAACTGCAGTGATATTGAACTCGCCAGACTGGGCAAGTATGGTATTGAGGTGTTCGGGATCTTGAACCATGTTGACACGGAAACCAGAACCGGAAGGCCAGCCCCCACTGGGTGGGCTGCACGCAACGATGTTAAGTGTTCCGTCAACGAAATCATTCATGACCTGGTTGCTGCCAGTATTCTGTTGTTCGGATGAGACTATATACGGAGGAGAATAAACACACCAATGCTCACCACATTCGTCAGGACCCCCGTGAAGTTGAGAGGGTCGGTAGAGACACGCTCCCATACGAGAAAGTTTGGACCAGTGGTATTCCAGTTGGTATCGCTGCCGGGGGAGGTGATCAAGTATGCGGAGGCAGACGAGAGAGCGAGGAGGACGATGGCAAAGACACACATGGGAGGTCAACGAGCTGCGGGTGAAAAGAGGCAAAGGGTCGAGCTCGGTTGACATGGTCGCAAAATCGTTAAGTACCATCTTGACGGATGCATAGCAATCCAAGACGATTCCATTTCCCACGGACCCTATAAAGTTATAGGGACATCACGGTCTTGGCAGTGGTATGCTGCCAACTGATCTGCTCAGAGCTACCAATCACGTCCAACGTTTACATTCGCCACAAGCTCGCAGATGCCAGTCAGGCACCAGCTAATGCGGCCTCGGCATCAGCCCAAAGATCCCTTTGACCCCAATGCCCCGCAACCGCAGCGAAGACCATCCAGCAGGACGCATCCGACATGTCAATCGTGTTTTCTATTACCACGGGACTCGAAGCCCTTTCAAACGCTCCATCGTTCTTCTTGGGTTTGCCTCTGTCCCTCTGAATGAGACCGAGGCAGGCACGGGCGAGGTTGCGCAGGAGATTCATCTCGTCAGCAGACAACCGGTCCTCTATTTTCGTGAGAAGCGCAAACATCCACTGCCCGTGGCCGACTGAGATGATTGTCAGTGGGTCGCTGGGATCCTGCAGATGGACGTTTATCCAGTGTGTAAAGTACATCAGCAGGTGAATCGACATTCGCTGTGACGAGGAGTTAGCGCGGAGAGCGAGATTAGGAAGCGGATGCCATACATGATCAATCTCCTTTAAATGACTTGGCGTGATCATGGGAGGGAAATGTTGCTCGTTGTGCCCCTCTTGAAGTTCCTCTGATGATATCAAGTGGTCAATTGCGAATGATGCTACATCCATCAATTCCGCACTTCGAAGATAGAGAGAGCTCGGTCGTTGTGGAACGCTCTGTGGCAAGTTGTCATGGCAAGCGATCGGAAAGTGGAAAGACCCGTCTCTTGACTGCACGCCAGAGACGCTTGTCGCGTCCCCAGGAACTACAGCCCCAACGGGGTCAGCAGATGCTCGCGCGTGGGCCAACACGCCGAGTCTCTTCTGTACAGATCGCGCACTCGAACCCCACACTGAATCGGGGTGACCAGCGAGGAATTTCCACCATGCATCTCTATCTTTCCTCTCAGGAATTACCCATCGCCTTGAACCTGGATGATCGTGGTTGACGTGAATTGTTGCCTGGGTCAGGTTCTGCGCTATATGAATCCTAGCAAGATATCAACTCATAGACACGCGTACTTTTTTCAGGTTGGAGAAATGTGTTTGGAACACGACCCTCCATTCCTCACTGGGAAGGACATCGGTGGACGAAGGGGTAGAGTGTGCGACCTTGACCTCACACACTTCATATGGGTTTCGCACTCTAGTGACGCAAGGTAATCGACGTGCGTCTCGTCTACGGGCTCCGTAAACGCAAGTAGAAGCTGCGATGAAAACGAAACCGTACCTGACCAAGAACAAATATTGCATGCCATCCTGTGGTTCTTGATCAAAATCGTAAGGGAGGTTCGCGACAGGGAGGTTCTGTTTTCCCGGTGTTATTTCTTCTGAGTCGGAGTCACTCAGTTCATCTCTTTTCCGCTTGTTCGCCATTGTGTTGGACGAGGGGAACGCAAAACTCCTGTCGGTGCAGTAGCGTGAGAAAAACGCGCGCTCTATCTAAACCCATCTACACCACTACCCATGGTCGCCGAAGAAGATGTTGATATAGAGACTCTGCAGGCTCAGATCGACATGTCCATGTCTTTTGCGCACGATCTAGTCACATCTTGGATTGGACCTACTCACCTCGCGCGACTTGTACCCGATGTGAATGCAACACACATACTCGAAGAGGAACTACACCGGCCTCCGAGGTACAAATCATGTTATGCGCTTTATGGACTTGGAAATTAAATCTACATAGACTGGGTGTTGGTGGATCTATTCCTATGGTATCACCACTAGCTCACGTGGCCTCCAAACTCAAGCGTAAACTGGGGAAGAACGGAGCGAACAACGACGGTGTCGTGGAATCGCAACCGCAAGATTCCTCCAGATCAGACGACGACGAGTATAAAGGGAGACCGGCTAGGCGGAAAACGAAAGTAGACCCTTTTGGACATGAAGGCAGCAAGAAAGAAAAAAGAAAAGCCGACTCGGAAGTCAATCGATATCACTTTGTTGAGATTTCCCTTCCAGACAATTCGACTTTAAAGGAACCTCGGCAACACAGTCAGGGCTTTCCTTTTTGTCCTTCGTGCAGCATAGTAACTGGAGCGGTGTCCAGATTTATCCTCTGGGAAAGGAACGAACCGGTCAGGGACGTTGATTCATTCACCTTCACCTACTGTCCCGTCACTCTCGAAATCGTCTCGAGAAACTCACGGTGGGTTTATAATCTGTTCCCTCTATTCGAGCGTTTGCTTCATTCCCTCCTGTCTCCTGTTCCTGGAAAAACAGCAACTCCAGAACCCAATCGCATCCACACTAATTCCATGCCGATGTCTAATAAAGCTAATCCACTTGGCGTCCCATTGCTAAATCTCGACGGCCCGCCGAAACTCACTGATAAGCTTGCTAATACCGACGATTCAAACAATTCCAGAAGAAAGCGGAAAAGACGTAAGAAGAAGAGAGCTCAAATGGTCGCCGGTGTGGGAGACAACCCGCATTGAGGTAAGGACTCCAGTCCTGCCCGTTCGAACTGTAAAATTCATGGGCACGATGCTATATTGAATCATACTATGCGTGTTGCACAGGATCCGGGTGCTCCTACACTATATCGAAGAACACCTATTATGCGTCAGCCACCGTTCGCAGTGACCATGCGTCCGTGGTTAGTTTCCGACTCGCGATACGCAAATTATCTATTGACATAAATATGTGTGCTAAGGATAGTAAATACGCGATAGTGATGGCTAGGTTGATGCAGTGGATCATCGCTTCTTAGCGGCTCGGGTAATGTCACCCCGACTGCTATAGGAAGCTTTTCGTGAACTATGTGGACGACGGTCTGCTGCTCGCTGGCGGTTATGGATAGATTGTCGGCTGTTGATGGGAGTGGGTCTTGGCGAGTGGGTCAGGGGAGTTGGACGTCGAGAGCTTGCGTGACTGGGACGTTTTGGAGAAGAGCGTGGTCGCTGCTCCTTCTTGCCGAGTGAGGTTGGCCAAAGACAGAAGAAGGGCTTTGAGGGTCCCGCTTTGGCCCGGCGAGCAGCCTTTCGCTGCTTCTTCCACTTTCGCACGGCTTTGGCTTCGCGCATTTCGCGTATGCCTTCCTTGCGAAGACGTTCATTGCCAGTGAATGTAGCACGCCACTTGACGAGCCAGCCGTGCACTGTAGAAGCTTTCGGGCGACTGCGGCGCCGACCGTTTGAGTGATAATGCTTTTTTAAAAGTGAGAAATGGGAGAGAGGAATATGACGGATGGACCTACGGAAGACTTCCACTCGATCTGGAGCATCCCTGAGTTGGGTTTGCCTGACGAAAAGGTGGATGGTTTGGCAGACGGAAAAGTTGGATGTGTATTTTGGCACGAGGGATTCATATTTATGGAGGTGAGCTCCCCAAGTGCGCGTTCGGATCTGTGGAGAGCACACCTGGTCCGCGTGGCGGATATCTCCGACTCATGGCCGCTTCCACCGTCGCGCAGAACGCACGCACCACTGGCGCGTTCAGCGTCCAAGGCACTGGTGCCTCGCAGCCCGACAACCTCGTTATGTTCCCATAACGCCTCGTGGAGGTCACACCCAGCAGTGTGGTAAAGGCGTGTTCTGCGCACGGTCACCGTTTAGCGATAGGATCCGGGGAGCCGGGGGCAAGTGGAATGGAAGCCGTCAAGTTTTTGAGAGAGATGAAGAGCCAAGGAGCCCGGGGAACGAGTGCATGATATCATGGCGACCTGCCATGACTGCACTCAGTGCCGCGAGTCGGTTCACGGCGGACGGCAGTGCGGGTCGCAGACACACACGGTACGCATTTTTTTTTGCTCATGTCACTGCACTGCATCTGTTTTATTCAGACCTGAAGACGAGGTGATATGTTCGTCCTCCAACAACAGGTTCTGTCGCCCGACTCCGGACACGGCTACCTCGACATCCGGCCTGGTACCGGTCATTTCGTGTTGCGTAAATTGGTAATCAGAACCAGGAGGAACACAGGATTAGCTCAATCGCTCTCCGGGTACGGTACGTACGGTACACATATCCTCGTTCACGTCCTCTCTCAAGTGCTTCAGCGACCCCCCTTGCTTGCCCACCCCGCCGGTGGCGGTGAGGGCGCCGCCTTTGATCGTTTTCCGTTCTGAGCACTCCGTCTGGGGCACCGCATTTCGACATTCCCCTTTAGCGGTTCCTCCTGGCTGTGACGATGCGATTTCTTCACACTGCCATTGAACATCATTGGAGACCCTCTGCTTGCATGTCTGGCACGTACGGTTACTCGATCCTCCGAGTCGCCTGCCTCTGTTAAACGCTGGCGCCTTTCCGAAACTACAAAACCAACAATGTATCGAGGTGTCACTTCGGATATTCTGACAGGAATTCTGGGCTCTTCAGCTGGGTACTATGGGCTGGAAGAACGTCGACACAATCATCCCAGGTAGGCTACATCTCGGAAAGTATGACGTTTATTATGTCCGTGGCGTCTCGCTTCCTGATCCACTTTGCATTTCTAGTATCCATGCTGCCAGATCACCACGGTCGTTAACAGAACGCCGGATTACTCATATTATTTCCGTTTGCAACGATCCAATCCCCGCTGAGATCCCCGAATCTGGTATCGCACATCTGCGAATTCCTGTTGAAGATGTCGACTTTGCCGATCTTTTGGTTTGGCTCCCTTCTGCCTGTCAGTTCATAGACCGGGCCATCGCGGCTGGAGGTGTCGTCCTCGTGCACTGTAACCAAGGTCTGACTCGGAGTGCGACAGTGGTCGCTGCATACCGTAAGTCGGCGCAGTCTATGCATTCCGAAGTTCCTGATTGCTGAAACAATGTAGTAATGTATTCGCGCCGAATAGACGCTACGCAAGCGATGTCGGCAGTTCGACAGGGTTGGTTCCGCTCGCGTTGCCTGTCTTTTGCCTCTGATCGGACCCTGCTTTATAGCGCGAGAGCAAGTCTGGTTTAACGCTGGATTCCATGAACAACTTGTCTTGTTTGAGCTTTGCGGATACCAACCGAGCCCGGCCTGTCCATACTATGTTGGGTGGCGCCAAAAGCTGGATGCCCATCTGGCGGGGCAAAATTAGACGGGTATATTTTGCACCATTACGAGTGGTTGTAACTGACACTCTGATGGGTGGCGCCGCCGAAAGTAGGGCGCATCCTGTGGTAAAGATACTGTCGCATTGTACGAATCCAACTGTCGGGGCCTCGCTGTGCTCGATAGGACGCCTGTATCCTCTACTCCGGTTCCATTACTGTCTCTTCACCTTTCGCTTCTTACATTACCGATCTCAATGTACTTTCCTCGTTAATCGCCAATCTGTTGTCACTATGATCTCGACGCCGTGGTCTGTCGAAGAGCATCTACATTCTTTTTCCTCTCGCAAATCCATTTTGGTGGAGTGCTTGTATCCGGTCAGAGGACCCTGTCGATCTCACCCTTGGCTCGCTGATCTGAGGGTAAGTGATCTGACCTCCACGTGCCTGCCAACGAGGGCCATCGCTCACTTGGTCTAGTCAACTCTGTCCTCCGTTCCCCGCATACAGCGATCGAGCGTCTGTTCCGCGTCGTGGATCATTGTAGCGTGTTCAGTTATTGGAATCAAGTGCTTGGTCTAGGTCGATGACTTGCGGTATGATATCGTCGACACCAGTGGGTGTGAAGCCACGAAATGGGCCACCTCCATATAGCTTGAGAAACACTACGTTCAGGTTTTTGGGGCCGAGTGACGCCAGCGGACAAACGTAGGTATCTAGTGGGATTGACAGCTGTGGGGAAGCGTGACTAGGAACGACCCGCACCTAATTTCCGTAGCATGGGACACGTTGACCAGTACGTGGAGCCACCCAGAATTTTACAAGACACTAGCAATAATTTATTACTACTACTTTCCACTAGTGGCGGGCGTAGCCACCTGCGGAGTTCAAAAGTCCGTTTTCACACGTTACCCAGCTGCCAAACACCAAACTTGCTCTTTACCTCCAGCTTACAACCCGACAAACCACTTGCCTTTCTCCCCCCTCGTCGTTATACACAATGGGTATGGGATTATCACGTATGCTCTCCAACCTGTTCAAGAACAGGGAAATGCGTAAGTTTCGTATATGGCTGTTGTCCCAGTCACTCATTTTCACCATTTTCTCTAGGTATTTTGATGGTACGGACGTATGGTACCCTTTGCCCCAGACCACCTGCTTAACCTATCTTTCCAGGTTGGCCTTGATGCCGCCGGAAAAACCACCATTCTCTACAAGCTTAAGCTCGGCGAGATTGTGACTACGATCCCCACGATTGGTAGGCGCATGACTTGCTGTGCCTGGCCCAATTTTCTTATAATTCTTAGGCTTCAACGTCGAGACTGTCGAGTACAAGAACATCTCATTTACCGTGTGGGATGTTGGAGGTCAGGACAAGATCCGTCCCCTTTGGAGGCACTGTGCGTTGTCAATGCCCCGTTCGCTTGATCCTTGTTTGATCACATACTTCAGATTTCCAAAACACGCAAGGAATCATCTTTGTGGTCGACTCAAATGATCGGGAACGTGTCTCGGAGGCCCGCGAAGAGCTCCAACGGATGCTGAATGAGGACGAACTTCGGGATGCCCTTCTCCTTGTCTTCGCCAACAAGCAAGATCTTCCTAATGCAATGAATGCTGCTGAAATTACCGACAAACTTGGCCTCCAAGCCCTCAGACAGCGAACGTGGTATATTCAGGTCAGTGACCAGATTTGTAGTGATGTAGTCCAGATTCCGATGGTTGACGTCGAACTTGATCCAGGCCGCTTGCGCCACATCGGGCGATGGGTTGTACGAGGGCCTCGAGTGGTTGGCGACTAACATCAATAAGCGGAGGGTATGAGCCAAGGTAGATCTCTTCCGTATGTGCACTTGACCGGTCACCTTTCCTCACCATGTCGAAATGATACACCGTTTTACCATTAACTATCGCTTGTTACTTGAGCGCTTGGCAAACTATGGCGAGGGCGTTTTTACTTGCCGTCTCGTTGCAAGTATGCTATAGAGGTCCATACCTGCTAGCCTGAATTATTCAACTATGGTCTAGGTGTATGTAAGGCTCATCCTGTGCACCGTCTCCGCCTCCTTCCTGCGTTTCTCTCCTCTTTCCCTGGAAGAGTTGTCACGCCGGGTGGCCCCATACCTTGCAAGTTTCTCCAAGAGTGCTTGCAGCCTTTTTGGCTTGACTTCACTATAGGACGCTTGACGAACGGTCGGGTTCAGGTAGTCCTGCACTGTGTCTGTGAGGATAATCTTGGCCATCTGCAACCACCATCAGAATAAGAATCCGTTCCAAGGTCAAACCACACACAGAGCGTAGCTCAGCGAACGACGAATTGAGGTGCCCTCGCCCTATTCTCGTAATCTCTCCTTCCAGGAAAGTCATGTCGGTCACCATATTGGCGATCGCATTTTCGTTCATCGTGGGCACTTTTGGACCGATCATGAAGTTCTACGTTGCGTTCATATCAGCAAAGGGACCAACCCCAAAGGGATCTTTACCATGAAACACTCGGCGATGTACCCTATGGCACCTCTGTAGGCCTCGCCCTTGTAGGTATCCTGGAGTGAAAGCGAGTCTACAACAGTAGTGAGCCAGTTTACGAGCTCATAGAGGTACATGCTCGGCATCTCTTCGCGGCCCTGCGGTGTCCAGTCGTATTCAGATAGATCAAAGAAATCATCAAGCTTCGAGGTAATCAGGGCCGTAATTCGTCTCTGAGATCGCTGGAATGGTTCCGAAAAGGGTGACAAAGCGAGTCGGATCGCTCCCCCTCGTTGCGTAGACCTGCAGAGCGTGAGTACGCCAGCGAACCCTTTAGCAGACCAAGAGCTACCTGAGATTGGTGAGTGATCGCCCTAGCTCAGTACAAGCTACCTCGAAGTATTCCAAGTTGGTCACAATCTGTGCAATCTGCGAGAGCGCTGATGTACTTTGAAGTCGTTTGTTTATACTGTCACTTATGTGGTTCGACAGAAGCTTATCAAGTGACTAAAGAGGAGCTCTCATAATGGGACCGTGTCAAGGTAATAGCATGACCTTACCCGACTCAGGAGATCGTCGATGTTGCTGTGGTATTGCGATACACCTTCTACAAACTGATAAAATTGTTGAATGAAAGCTCGGATCTATAAACGTTACGAAGGATCCACACATGAAAGAAGCAATCTTACATCCAGACAACAGTGGTAAAAGCTTTGGGACCAGGGTAGAGTGAGCGGTATGGAGCTCCTGGAAACGGTTAAATGCGTCTCCCCCAATACAAGTGACCGCTGCGTTACTGGGTAAGTTTCTCCTTTTCAAAAGCACTCAGCCATACGCCATTGAGTATAGATTCTCGCTCGGGGGACGTAGTGACATGCATTGGCAAGTAATCATCGTTGAGCACAACCTAAGAGAATCCTGCTTAAACGAGTGAGAGATCGATGTATTATATAGAACGCACCAAATCCAACTTCCGACTAAACTCAATTTCGAGTAGTGTCGTGTATTCATCGAACAGAGCCAGCGTTAGAGAATGAAGGGAACGCGTGGAATAAGAGTAGGACTGCAACTTGGTCATTGACGCTCCAATCAAGCCACGTGTGGTAATTACCTCGAGTGTCATAACAAATGCTGTTAGGCGTTCCTTGACCTTCAAAAAGGTGTCAGGATCCTTTTGTTCCACCAAAGCGGAGGCGATAGTTGAAGACAATCGAGACACAATGGCATCCCATAGCTCCTCAACTTCTCGTTCCGACCGGAAGCCAGAAGTGGTCTCCAGTACATGGGATTCTATAATGAAGAAACCACATATTTCCTCCAAGAGGGCAGGAAGGGAGGATAAAGAAAGCGGCACAGGGAGAATAAGGTCCGACTGAGCCTGAATAGAGAGTCAACAACGTCCGCAGGTTAGGAGAAAGTTGGCGAGCCTTGCGATCAGCTTGGTAGGAGGCACGGAGGTCGTCGAGCGAATCCAAGGAAATATAGATGTGGACGCATTGGTATAGCGGCTGAAAATCGACCCCGATCTTGTCCTTGTCAAGTACATTATCTGTGAATTGCCTCAAAACCACAATTAATCTGCTGCAGAGAGACTCACTGTCAGTTCTTTCATATGTGACCATTTCGACAGCACTGCCCACGCGGCTTGATCTCAACATTGGATCCTTTTCACGCCGGGTTCTCCATTTTCGTGTGCGTGCGTCCATATTCTCCATGGCTGATCTTCCCACCGTAGCAGTGACATTTCTGATTTCAAGTAGCCACTGTTTCATGGATGCAGTAACAGCACTTTGTACCTGGACTCGAAGGGAAGGCAAGGAAGACAATATATGCTGGTACAACGGGGTTTGGGATAGCGATGTCAAAGGCATGGTCTGGATGTCTTCCAGAGACTTGAGAGAGAGTAATTTAGTACGAGGGGCCCCAAAAGATATGCACTTGACTTACTCGCAGGGCACTCCAAAACCTGCCTTCCTTGATCATGTTGCCAATGCGGTCGATGACGTCGAGAAGCTTCAAGCAAGCCTGAAACGTGTCGATCGCTTCGTCGAGATTTGAAGCTGCCTTCTTTGATTGCAGCAAAGTCCTCTTCTTTTCGACAAGTCCCTTTCCCAGCTGCCCGACATTTTCATCCAAGGTCGCGATGTTCTCGCGGAGGTTGGTGGTATACGATTTGATGGTAAAAAGAGTGGAGATAGAAGAGATGAACTCTTGATAGTTCTCTGTACAGATACCCTCTATCTCTGCGTCCTTTGCCTCGATAAGCGCCTGAAGGTTGCGTAAATAGACCTCTTGCTGTCGGTTTGCATGGATTTGCTTGATAATGGGACCGAGTTGTTCCAAGTTCTCGGAGGAGGAGGATGCATCAAGGAGATGTATCTGCTGAAGTTGCTGGTCAATGCTTTCTTGAGTGTACTGTTGACGACGTCGCGGTGGCATTATTAATGTATGCCACAACTTGAATCCACATTGGGATGGTCTGCGAGTGGTTGTTTGGTAACAGCTTTTGATCCAAACACTGTCACCTGCAGCTGGAGGCCTGCCCCGTATGCATCCGAGTTTTCACCTCCATCAGCTAGGACGATGGCCGAGGTGAAGTTCCGTGTGGGCGCAGTGTGAGTCTCTTTATCCCACCATTTGCGATGACTTATGGATAGATTGTTCGATATGGATGGCACGCTGGTCGATTCGACCACCGGGGTCGTCGGTGCCTGGGATGCCTTTGCGAAGGCATACCCTGGGCTCGATGTAAAGACAATCCTCCGTAGTAACCATCCTGCTTCTCAGCCTAACTATACCATCATCCAAATCGTGCTTCTGCAGGCTCGCACGGTGTCAGGACCAAAGATAACCTTGCAAAGTGGTGTGGTATCACCGATCCAGAATTACTCAAGGTTTCTTCCCAATAAACTTGTATCTGTGTCTCTGATCGCTTCTTTTCCCTTAGGATGAAGCTGACCGATTCGAACGAGCTATTTTCGAGTCTGCAGAAAGTGGTATCAAGATCCTCCCTGGCGTACGCTCAATCCTTGACAGTGTGAGATATCTCCTCGTTACGCAGTCTCTCAACGACTCACTCACTTTATATTACAGTTGTCGCCCGTCAGGAGCAAACCGAATCAGCGGTGGACGATCTGCACGTCTGCAACTAGAGGCTATGCCACTGCTGCCTTGGAAGCAGCAAATATAGATCCTCCCGATGATTTTGTAACTGCTGATGATGTCCGCAAAGGGAAACCACAGTAATAACCACATTCCTCGCTCGTTGAAATGTATAACGACGGTGCCAAGCCCAGATCCATACCTAGAGGGGGCTGATAGATGCGGCGTTAGAGCTACCGACTGTGAGTAACCTCATTCTTTGAACCAGGACATAGATGTATCTCGAAACGAGGCCTTGTTGTGGAGGATGCACCCGCTGGCGTTGTGAGCGGCTTGGCCGCCGGGTCGAGGGTAATCGGCCTGCTGACTACCCATTCAAGGGAGCAGATGCTGAAGGCCGCTGAGAGTACACCCGAAGGTTACTTCTACCTGGTCCAGGACTTGTCGAGGTAAATACTATTTGAGCTTAGTATTCCAGCACTGACATCACCAGTGTTTCAATGGCGCTCGTTCACGGTCTTGGTGTTGAGGTAACCGTCACCCCGACTTAGGATAGAATATGAATATCCTCTGGATGATATAGGACTGAAGCATGGGCCCTGTGATAAAATCCTAGAAATATATTTTGATGGACCATAGGTTCCCGCTAAGTCAATAGAGTATCTTAACTAAAACACCTATCCAAAATAATATTAAGACTAATTGGACGAAGAGATGATAACGGAATCGAATCGCTAATATTCGGCGCCTTCCTCTTCAGCGTCTGCCGAGTCGGTACCTACCTCCTCGTAATCCTTTTCTAATGCAGCAAGATCCTCTCGGGCCTCTGAAAACTCTCCCTACGACACGATGAGATTTTTGACACGCGTAGGAGAAACGGCGTACCTCTTCCATTCCTTCACCAACGTACCAGTGGACGAAAGCACGCTTCGAGTACATTAAATCAAACTTGTGGTCTGGTGAAGTATCAATGCATCCAAGGGAAATCGCGATTTCAATCCTAACGACTGACCAAGGCGACTCCACGCAACAGATATAGCAGTTGTGCTACATCACATGGTCAGCTGATGTATGGGCCTGGAATTCCAAGAAACTCACTTTGACAACATGCAGAGACTGCGGCTCGTCTTTGCAAGATCACCGGTGGGGATATGGGCCGGGGGTTCATTGCAAATCCCGAGCTTGAAGCCGGTGGGGCACCAGTCGACAAATTGAATAGTTCTCTTTGTCTTGATGGTGGCGACAGCTGACTGGACATCCTTTGGAACGACATCCCCACGGTATAAGAGGGCACACGCCACTGCCAAGGGGTCAGCACGTCATTACAAGCAATTAGTTGCCACATACTATATTTGCCGTCCTTGGGATCACATTTCACCTAAGGGAAGGTCAGAGTCAACAGGGCGGAACCATAATTTCAGCGAGCAACACAACCATCTGATGTCCGCTTTCAAAACAAGAGAAGGTCATCTCATTCACCGAGTTCTGTTCATGGGTAGCCTTCTCAGCGGAAAGCAATGGCGCATAAGTAGCAAGCGGGAAATGAATGCGGGGGAAACTAGACAGTTTTTTCAGATAAAGATAAAAAGCGACGGAAACCTCGTCACTCACGGAACCAGGTTAGTCTGAAACTCATTTAAGTCGACGTTCAGGGAGCCGTCGAACCGCAGAGAAGCAGTGATCGAGGAAACGACCTGCGCAATCAAACGGTTCAGGTTGGTGAAGCTGGGTAGCGGGACACCTAGGTTCTTCTTGCAGATAGAGTAGATGGCTTCGTTGTCAACCTATTTCAAGAATGGATTAAAATACTAGTGGAGGGTTTATTGGGTTTAGGGTTACCATAAAAGAGCAATCTGAGTGCTCGAGAGTCGTGTGAGTCGTGAGAACGGAGTTGTACGGCTCGACGATAGAGCTAGAGAGCTGGGGAGCAGGGTATACACAGAACTCTAGCTTGGACTTCTTTCCGTAATCAGCTGAGAGTCGCTCCAGCAGAAGTGCACCGAATCCCGATCCAGTCCCACCACCGAAGGAGTGGAAGACGAAGAAGCCTTGCAAACCAGAGCAATTATCTGCGAGGCGACGCAGCTTATCCATGACTGGATCAATGAGCTCCTTCCCGACGGTGTAGTGACCGCGGGCATCTGTAAGGAGGCGGCGATCGAGAAGCGATGAAGAATTTGCGCATACTGATATCTGGGATAGATAGGCTTACAATTGTTGGCAGCATCCTCTTTGCCAGTGATCATCGTCTCAGGGTGAAAGAGTGACCTATAAGTGCCGGTCTTGACCTCGTCCACAGCACCTGGCTCCAGATCAATGTAGAGGGAACGAGGCACATATTTCCCAGAACCAGTTTCGGAGAAGAACGTAGAAAAACCCTCATCGGTGGTCGCACTAGGGTCTGCGACGCGACCGTCGGGCTAAAAGTGGGATTACAGAGAGCCCTGGGAGAGAAAGAGGGGACGGACATACACTTAGACCATGTTCCAGGGTGTAAAGCTCCCCTGGTGGATGGTCAGCTGGAAGGAAGACCGGTGAGGTCACAAACTCACAGCACGCATTGCCAATTTGGACACCAGCTTGGCCGACATGGAGAGAGATGACTTCGCGCATGGTGGAGAGCTAAACGGCCGGTGTGGATGGGATAGTGGAGGTAGAGAACAAGCAACGGAATGTGTACCAAGTCGCTCCACTGCAAAATTTGTCGGGATCATGCTTTTTGTGGAAATATCATCGGTGTGATTTTCTCCGAAACGGAACGTCGCCCACAACATCTTCTTGTAATAAACCTACTCGTAATATTCATAAAACATGGCGGAAGCGAATTAGAAGGACGGCTAGCTTCGTACGGAGAACCAGGAGAAATCATGCAAAGGGCAAACGTACAAAAAGCTCGTACATCTAGTACTCTCCTCCCTCCTCCACGTCAGCCGAGTCTATCCCAACCTCCTCATAATCCTTTTCAAGTGCGGCGAGGTCCTCGCGTGCTTCCGAGAACTCACCCTCCTCCATTCCTTCACCAACATACCAATGCACGAACGCTCGCTTGGAATAGAGGAGATCGAATTTGTGGTCGAGGCGGCTCCATGCACTCGAGATCGCCGTCGTGTTCGACAACATACACATACTACGCGACACCTTGGCGAGGTCACCGCCAGGAATGTGGGCGGGCGGCTCATTGCAAATACCAAGCTTAAAGCCAGTGGGGCACCAGTCCACAAACTGAATGGTCCGGCGGGTCTTGATGATGCTGACGGCTGCGTTGACGTCCTTGGGAACAACATCACCACGGTAAAGCAATGCACAGGCCACTAGTAGTCGAT
>JBBPKQ010000009.1:0-11830 GCA_038089315.1 Crocinoboletus aff. laetissimus | reverse complement strand
GATGTTTCGCCCGTAGTTGACGCGTCGGCTTCCTTCTTCGACTCCTGATGAGTGTTATAAAATCATGACAAGACGCAAAATATGATCGGTATCGCCTACCTTTGCTTTAGGTTTCGCAGCCTCCTTCATGCCAAAAACCCTCGTTAGGACGCGCTCGACAGCATTTTTTATTTCAAGCGGATTTGCCCATCGCAAAGGAGGTGTATTCTTCACCCCGCTGATAACGGCTCCGAGGCTGGTCCACCCGGACACAGAATTTAACTGAATGTATTCATTCACGAAGACATCTAGCTGAGCCGGGGTGATATTGAACCCTAATTGTATAGTCGTTGATTGACCTACAGACCAGTAACACAGTTATTATAGACTCACCGACGCCACATGTCTCGTTGAACTCGGCCTCGTTCACCGGTAGCGCGTGAGACTCGAGAAATTTAGTGGCGACTGATCGCAACGTCCATCGATCACTGGAGAAAGCACCTGACAACTAGAATAACGGACCATTAACTTGATCCACCGATTTGAGCTTCTCTTCACGGATAACTTTAATGATGTATCCCTGCTTGGCATCATCGACATTCGGCGCCTTAGTGAGCTGGACAGCAAGCGCAGAAATCAGGACGGCTCTTTTCTCCCCGAGAACATCTGATTCAGAGAGAAGGTTGTGCGAGAGGATAAGGTTTCTCAGAATTGTGGCGCTCCTGACGTTCTTGGCTGCCTCGGCTGCCTTGGACTTCGATAACCCCAAGGACTGGAAGAGAGAAGTGAAATTGTCGGGTGCGTCTCCCAGTGCGGCCATGGTAAGGGATTTAGAGAAGATGAGCCCCGAAATGTATCGAGTTGAGTCATTTGTTATCTAATAGGCTTCAGATTACATGATCTACGCCATGATCTAACACTAGTACCAGAAGATAAATTCCCTACTATCTGTCGCTTCTGTTCGCTCTAATAATCTTCTTTCCCGATGGACCGCAGTCATTCCACCTTCCAGGAATGCTAAGGAGGAGTAGTCACTAACACTACGGTATTGGCTATCGAAAATAAGGCTTGATTATGTAAGGACATCCTGTTCTAACCCGTATGATATGATGAGTTTCCAACACTTCCCCCCCCACCCATGGGGGAAGATTCTAGTTTTCATTCTAAAGAAGTTATTTTTTTCTTGTTAAAGCGAAATTTAGTTGAGTTCCTACATATGGCCACTCAGGGGCTAATGTCCCAAATATGGGGTGACGACTGAGTTGAAATCCGGTTACCCGAGCCTTGCCTGAGAGCCTCGGATCTGGAGCAGACTACCCTTTTTACCGTACCGCTATCTAAGCCTTACCGGGATGTCGACTCAGCCTCTCCTCCAACGTACTGCCTCTAAACGCATCGCACTTCCAATCAGAGTAGAACCCAAGGTCTCGTTTGCGAACGAGAGAACGTTCTTGTCATGGCTTCATTTCACTGTCGTTCTTGGTGGGCTTGCCGTCGGTCTACTTAACTTTGGGGACCAGGTGCGCACTCTTTCTGCACAAGGATGTTCCCCAGACCACAGACCCCTTCTCAGGTCGGAAGGATTAGCGCCGCGATGTTTTCGGCCGTCGGTATGCCGTCCGTGACCGACGTAGGAACGCATGTCTGACGCGAGTAGCTATGGCCGTAATGGGATATGCTCTGTATACTTACCACTGGCGCGCCGCATCCATCCGCCGTGGCGGTCGTGGGCCCTATGACGATCGTGTGGGGCCGGTCAGTATCATTATCAGCATCGGTTGTACTGTGCACTAATCAGTCTCAATAGACCGTCTTGTGCGTTGCACTGCTCAGTAAGTTCCATATTTCGTCCACACTTCTTCCGCCGGATGAACGTAGTAACGACTGTCTTTCCAGTCGCTATCATTGTCAACTTTTTCCTACGGTTTTCGCGCGACTGAGGTCGATCGATGTAAAGCGTCGCCTGAATGTGCACTTGCTATATGATATGCATAGAACATCATGAGAATCACCCCCTCTTCTGCCTCTTGATCCCTGAACGTGTGGATAGCGACGCCGAAGTGTCAATCGAGGAAACCGATACAGAACGGCGCGACTACGAGAAAGTTGAGTGTGCCAAATCTGCCGACACCCAAAGCGGCGTACCTGCTTCCTGTTTCTGCCGCTCCTCGTACTAACGACACTCTGAGCCCTACCTTCCACCTCTCCTTCCCCATCTTTATCTTCCTTGGAGTCATCGACGTCCATTGGGGTTGACTCCTTGGCATCTCTATCGGCACTCTCGCTCTCTCTGATGCCCAGCCTTGCTTTTAGTACTCGAATATCCTGGTCCACCCTATCCACAACTTTTTTAGTCTCGATTAAGGCACTTGTGGCATCTAACAGCGATTCCAGCTGAGAGCAGTTTTCTCTCGTTGGCATGACCAAACGTGTGTATGTGATGCCCAGCTCAGCAAGTGCTTGAGCGACCTTGGGTGCAATGATCGCCTTTGGAACCGGAAGTTTGAAACTACGAAGGTGGACAGGGACGTGTGTAACTTTTGTTGTGTTAGTCGAGCCGGCAGAGGGTTCGACCCGAACGATGCAATGTTGGGCATCTGTAGTCGGATGAGTTGGGGAAACTGACAGGGCGGCACGATCTCACCGTAAACAGCAGACTTGGCTGTAGGTGCTTTTTTGGTTACGAGCGGGCCGAGTTGAATAATGTTGGACGGGGTAGGAGGTAAATCAGTGTCCAGACCAGATCCTTTCTTCTTCTTTTTGATGCCTTCAATGGAGAGTGCTGAAGGGCCATCTTCCTCGACGACGATGTCCGGAAGACCAGAGTCAACACCGAGCAAAGTACGAAGGAGGTCATCACGTTCCTTCCTAAATTTGCGCTCGTTTTGTTCCAGCCTTTTGAGCTCTATGAACAAAGCTTCTTCTTCTGCGATTTCTTCGTGTGTTCGACCCTGGAGACTGGCGATGTAATTTTTGCGCATCTTCTCTCGTTCTAAGTTGGATTGGAGTGAAAAGTACTGCGGTAGCGGAACATAGGTGGGGATACCTTTGTCGAACTGGTAATTGTTGAGAAGCTGGGATTTGGTCGACTCATCCCCAGCCCATGGTCGGTTCCTGATGAGCTTGCGACAGACACTATAATATCGGTCTTTAAGATCCTGTTTAGGCGATATGAACGTGTGGTTAGATGATATAAGAGGGAAAGTTACCTCGATCGCGCGCACGGGGCTATCAGGGTATTCGTAGCGGTCGTGTATGACATACCAGCGAAGATCATATTCTTGTACGATACGGAATAGATAGTCCGTTTCCTCCTTTGTCCAATCGCTGTCTGAGGAGGGTGATGAGACAAGTAGAGGAGATTAGATTGACAAACCTTCTAAGAGACGAGTGTACTCGTCCTGGGAGAAGTTGTAGGAGTTTGGTTGTGCGTTGTACTTTGCGAACGGATACTCTGGGAGAAGTTTGGCTGGGGCCGGAGGGGAGAGATAATAAGACATACCGACGTCGGGGTCAGTCACTTTGACCCAGTGAGAGAGCTGGAGGGCATCTGAGCGGGCGCTGTTTCTGAAAGATCTGTGCTCCCTGTGTGGATGGTCGGGGTCGTCTAGGAAGGGATGGGGTGGCACAAGTACCATTTGACGGAACCGCCGCCACCAAAGCTGGGTTTCTGCTTGAGTCTCGGTTTTGCAAGGTGGGCAGCGAGGGAGGGTGCAGAGGGGCCGATGAGAGAGTAAAGTTCGCGGGAGATCCCATCTGGTTTCTTTGCGGATAACCTGCGGGCGTGAGGTGTGGACTGGGGGGGTAGCGAGAGCGCACTCCGCACGTCGGATGCAGACACGGCCATGAGAGGGACTCTGAGAGAGATTAGTATAAGTATACTTACATAATAACCCAAGTTAGTTATCATTTCCCTCTCCGGCTCAGGCTGACGACCAACAAGACGACGACGACGACGACGACGACGAGGAGCCCCGCCATTCGTTTTCATGCGTCCTCCTGGTCTTTTCCTTCTTTCTTTTCTCCCTCTCGCTTCGGCCTCCCTTCACAGGCACCATCTCATCCGCCCACGCCGTGCGCCTCTCCTTTCCGAAATGTCCTCTCTTTCGATATCCTCTCCCTCTGTCGTCTTCCCCTCCTTTCCACTCACTTCCATCTTCCCCCTTCCCTCTACTTCCCCCCCCTCTCCGTCCCCCTCTGCTTCCGACCCCACCCAGTCCACCTTTACCATCCAAACCTCCAGTTCATTCATTACATCCACCATCTCATCTGCTTCCTCACCCTCCTCCGTCGTCCTTTCATCTTCGTACGTCACCCTCATTCATTTCCACTCACCATCTTACACTCCGCCGTAGTACTCCTTCTTCAGCGGTGTCCACCCCTGTTGTAACATCCACTTCTTCGACATCCACCGCTGTCCAGTCACAGCAATCTTCGTCTTCCATCATTATTTCCTTGCCTGATGCTGCCCTCGCATCAACCCAAGATTCCTCTTCATCTGAAGTTATCCTCTCCTCAATTACTGCAACACCCTCTTCCACTCCCACCCAAACCTCTTCTTCAGGGCATGTGAAATCATCTCTCATCATTTCTGAATGCTGTTGATCCCCGTTTAGCTTCTTTGCCAACACCGGCGCTGTGGCGAGCACGTTTACCGTCGTCGGTCTCGTTAGCATCGCCGGTGTGATTGCAGTTGCTTTGCTCATCGCAAGACGTCGTCACTCCCGCTCCTACGAAGAAGACACCGAATATCTCGACAAGTTCCCCGATCCTTCTGCCGATCCCCCCATCACCCAAGTCCCCTCTACGGATGACGGTTCCGCCTCCGATCATGCCCACTATGGTGCTCCCCCGATGGCTCTTTCCACTCCTCCTACCGCGTACTATCCGGACCACCCTTATGCTATCCACCTCCAAGCTTTCTCCCCAGAAGCATATCCGCACAGTTATCATTCACCACATCCCGTGGCTTCACAGCCTATTCACTTCCCAGAAGACTGTGACATTCCGTACCCCCCTCTGTCCTCTCATGTCGGTGTCGACATGCATAACCCCCACGGGTTTACTGACGTGGAGCTGGATTCCACTTTAGTACCCCCGACTCAGATCGCCCTTCCTAATGCTTTGCGCCCATCCGTCAGGACCACGACAGCTGTCCCCAAGCAATGGGCAAATACCCGTTTTTCTGTCGATTCTTTCTATACTGGAATAGCAACAGATATCCCACCCTCTCCTGGGCGAGCCATTTAAGCTTTTCGCAAAAGCTTTCATTTTGTTTCATTCCCGCCTTCATGGTTATTTCTTGACCTGTTTTATGGATATCTAACTCAGGCATGCATGTAAGCACAGGATACCTGGGAACTAGTTCCTCGTTTTTCATCGATTTGCTGGAGACGGAGGTTGATATACGACTTTCTTGCGACCTAGACCAGTGTTGTAGGTTTTATGCCTGAATGACACACCAGCGACTTGGTCCTTTTATTCGGACTCCACTCCACCTTGAAACAGTTACTGGGGAGTGGATATCATCCGAATAGTCCTAAGACTGCATAAACCGTATTCAGTACCTCTCAAGCGTGCACCATCATTTCCGTAGTTCACTCGCTCTACAATGGTTCCCTATCATCTCTGGTCGTTTTCCAGGTCTTCCTCCCGCCTGCTTGGCACAGCCATTCGCCGTCCCTTCTCAACAAACAGTAACTGCACTGCCGAGGCGTTCCTTCAGCCAGTACCATCTAACCCTTCTATCGCCTGTCTATTCCTCAACAGGCCACAAAACAAGAATGCCATCTCCGTACGAATGTTGCGAGTGAGTGTGTACGAGCCACGTCCTTGACAGTGCGTCCTCATCGTCGCCCAGGAACTCCACGAATGCTTGGACAACATCAAGTTCGACAAAGGGTGTGTAGCAGCCCTTCTCACACTGGTAACATCAAACAACTTACGCACCCCACGCATAGCGTTCGCGCTCTCATAATACGTTCTTCAACGTCTGGCTCGTTCTGTGCTGGTGCAGACCTCATCGAACGACGCACCATGACACTCATGCAGGTCGACAAGTTCCTCGTCGATCTCCGTTCCGCGCTGTCGGAACTCGAGTCCCTCCCCATGCCGACCATTGCTGCAATAGATGGTCCCGCGCTCGGTGGTGGCCTTGAGCTCAGCTTCGCTTGCGACTTGCGCATTGCTGGTGCGCGCTCTCCTCCACTAGAGTTCAGCGCTTGGTGCTAAGCGTCGCAGCCCATGACGTGACCAAGATTGGTCTACCCGAAGTACGCCTTGGGATCATCCCCGGGGCGGGGGGTACACAGCGGGCCGCCCGGCTGCTGGGCTTGTCCAAAGCCAAAGATCTGGTGTTCACCGCACGCATGTTGACCGCCGTCGAGGCGCTCGAATGGGGTGAGTATGACGCTACAGCACGGTCTTTTCGTTCCTGAGGTTGTCCAGGTGTGGTGGATTATATTTCCGCTTCCCCGTCCTCCGCGTTCGACCGGGCGCTGCAGCTTGCACAGGACATCGCTAAGAACGGTGAGTTTTCCCTAAGACGTCTGTACGCATGCCGCACCTATCAAGCATATTCGTAGCGCCGTTAGCCCTCCGGGCAGCGAAGCAGGCCATTTCGCGTGCAGGAGACCTTTCCCTGGAGTCTGGTGAAAAACTCGTCTTCCCGTGCCCGGGTTGCTACTCACGAGCTTTCCAGGTCTTGACTTCGAAAGAGCATCGTACGATCTCCTCCTTAATACCAAAGACCGCGCAGAAGCTCTTGAAGCGTTCAAAGCAAAGAGATCACCTGTCTTCCGCGGAGAATAGCCTGGTGTGTCTGACTGTCATCGTTACATGACTACCACGGTAGCGTCCTAACTACGTCCGCTGACGGTAAAGTTCTGAGTTATTCCACTCGGAATTGTCGCCGCAATCCCATCTCCAAGCTTCAAGCCTTCTAATTCCTTCATCATCATGCTCAGACGCGTTATCTTAAAGCGCTCTTTGAGACCCTTGGTGACGACGTCAGTAGTAGTATCGTCCATCTCCGAGCTTTCGTTGAAACGGTTCTCAAACTGGACCCAGTCACTTCTCTGTGCCAAATATGGCATGAGGAGGGAAGAGTCGATACGACCAAGATAATTTTCGGTAATATAAGAGCGTAGTATTTCGGGTCGAACGAGGAAGACGTTGCCCAGTTGTCGGACAAACTCGTAGCGTTCGAGGAGAGAAGGGACGCTAAACGATGCGACAGTGTCTTGATATGACTTGAGATCTCTGTCCGATACCGTTAGCGACTACATGACACCTTACTTGTGTCGGCTCACTTGGCAAGCATAAGCCCTCCTGTTGCGCTGACGGGGAACTTGCGCAGGTGATCCAAAAGGAGACTATTTAACCATTCAGCTATGCAAGTGAAAATGGTGCTGATGATAACTGACCAGTGGAACGAGGTGCCGATCTCGGTGAGGAAGACCTCGCGATTCTTGCCACTCAGAGATTGGAATGCCACATCACGGACCTTTTCCAAAATCTCACAACAAGCGATACATGGCTCGGTGTTGACTCGAGCGAAGGATTGGTCGTCATTGCGAGGCTTGAAATCATTTTTCTTTTGTTTTCCGAGTTGTAGAGATAACCAGGCAATGATAGCTAGGAAGACCGGTTGTGAGGAATCATGCGGGAAAAGTCTTGCTAGAATTTACCATCAGTAAGTCGCTGCAGGAGGTTGTTATTGACACCTTCGACACGGCTGACTGCCTGGTTATTAAAGACAGACATTTCACGTCGAATCGTTACAGATGCGGCAGCCAGCGGGAATAAGGCAACGTTCATGTAGTGTTGCCAGAGATGGCATATAAGGTCAACGGTGCTAATAACGCTTAAAGCCTGTAAGCTTGGTTCTGTCTTGGGATCAGCGAACTCAATACGAGCATGTGCACTTTATGTGATCGGGTAAACGTTGGCATGCTTGTTCATAATCATCTGCACTTACGTTTCAACAGCAACTTCGAGATAAGAGGCTGCGATTGCCTCGGCCAAGACCTTAAGTAAGGTGAAGGTATTCTTTGGCCTAGGAAGGCGCGCGTTAGTGTTGGATTTGTATGAGAGGTGATCGGATAACGCTAACACGTCATTTGGAGGGCTAAGCTCAACGCATCGTCCAACGGCCTCGGCATGCCACCTCAACATTTTCTCCGCCGTGTCGATGTCGAGGAGACCATCCTCCTCACGTATCGGCTCCTCGGAAGCCCTATCGTGAGCTCGATCGGTCATTTTGCTGCCGAACCGCATAATAGCAGCCGCTGCCTGTGCAGAAGTGGTAGACGTTGCTATCGTTGATGTGTTGGCAGCAGCAGCTCCCAAGCGGTCCACCATACGATCAAACATGGTCGCCTTTCCCTTTTCTCTCTGCGTTTTCATCTTGGCATCATATACCTATCAGCAGCGCGGTGAGAAAAAATAGCGCTAGACTTACATGAAATTGTGCGAAAGTACCAAGAAGATTCGCATAGAGGTCTGTCAAACTCTTGCTCTCGCGATCAATATATTTCTGTCCTTCAGTATATGGCATGAACAACTCCTCCATGGCTGTTTCCAGCATCGCAGAAACCGTGGTAGCAGTAGCGCCGTGAGCAACAGAAGGGGTATTGGTGAGCGAATTACGGAACTCAGCAGCCTCGAGCAACGAGGATCGACTGGGGGCGAGGGAAGGTAGCTCGTGTTTCTTCAGGTCATCGACCAAGGCAGAGGTCTCAACGTGAACGAGTTGCAATATTCGTAGATATGCTAACTCTGATATGGAACTCCCCTTATTCAGAAGTTGTTCCATATATTGTTGAATCTATAGAACTACATCAAAACTTTCCATTAAAGTGTGCAGAAGGACGGACTGATTGAGCAAAGACACGTTGCAGGAATACCTGCATGACGAGAGGAGGATTTGGGAAAACGGCTTGCACAATTTGGGATTCTTGCGCTACTGTTGCTCTGATTTCTCCAAAGAGTTCGGCTAGACCTGACTCGGTACGAGGGGCGCTTTCGTCTGGGTTAGATATTGAACTCCATCTGTAACACAACGTTGGCGATGCACCAAAAGAGATAGAAGTACCATACAAATTATCGTTTTGATCTACATGCTCCCGTATCTTGTTCATGAAAAAGTCGTGTTGATTGACGTATACTTGCACACAAGATGTACCCCCGTTGAAATCCAGGAGCGTTTGAGCACAATGCTATTAAGTGGGTGTGAGGCAGCGGTCTGAACAAATGATCGTATCGGCAGAAACAAACATGCATCATCCTCGGATCACCTTTGCGGTAACATTTGTCGAACAAATAAAGCATATCTTTCTCAAATTTCTCGCAATACTTGTCTATGTTCTCCCTTGTCTTCAAGCTAGTTAAGAACCCAGAAAGCGTGCCGCAAGCTTCGTTGGGAACACACCTTCTCCGCGATTGGAAGGTCCACCTCTTTGGCTACGGTAGTTAACCGCCTGAGGATAACGGCTACTTCCCGTCGGCCATCTTTACCTTCTTTCTTGAGAGTATCGAGACGCATTGTGTCCCCGCGGGACAATTGGTTATAGTAATCGATCAGATCATGGGCTGCTTGCGCCCTTTGTCGCTCGACGTGAACGGACTCAAGCTTTTCGCCTGCTCGACATGAGTGGGATGGTGCATGTCGAGGAGTAGGGAGACATGCCTATCCGAATCGCTGTGCGACCAACCTCATTTAATTTATTCTCCATCGTTGAAAATGACGAACCGACACCCTAACAAACGCACGGTCGCTCATGCAATCAGAATGAAGAATAGCACATACCTCGAATCCTTTGTTCAATTCAGCCATCTTCTTTGAGTACTCTCTTTCTGACACCCTTACACTCTTCTCAAGTTGCTCTGTCTTTGTCTGTACATCCTTTCGAATTGCTATCAGACGGTCGACAGCTGCTTCGAATGTGCGGATGAAGGGTTTTGGATCAAAAGCTGCGGAGCAGTGTATCACACAGCGGGGGTGACTTGGAAGGATCGGACGCACGTCCGGAAGAGGTCTTCGAGTGAGCAATTAGCCGCTCCGACACCGATCCTACAAAATCCTTGACGTCAAACTTCCCCTGAGGGAAACAGTGAGCGGGATTCGAGAAGAGGGCATTAATGCAAACCTGGAATGTATTGAGGGTAAATTGACCTTGAACTGCGGGGTCAAGCTCGATTCGGTCAAGTTGCTGCATCGTTGCATTGAGTGGTGTTTGCCAGCCTTGTCAGTGACCACATCTGCTTTGTTTTGACGTGTTGAAAGCTAAAGGCCTCGCTCGCTCTACATCCGACAGAGAAAATCGTCCAGTCCATGGACGTACCCAATCAGCTTCAGACCCTCCTCCAGTTTCTCGTGACGGACGCGTCCAGCATTATTCACCTTTCTTTCATATTGAACCACCTTTCGTCGTCCTGTCTTTCCCCATCCCCACATCTGCAGAAATGGTTAACCCGTGTTACTTCCTTGATGCATTCAAAAGATCCTGCAGCACGTTGGGCCGCCATATGCATTGCGTATCGGATGTCATTCTTGTCAAAGTCGCTGCTTGTCGACAATGCCCAGTCTTGGATTGGGATTGTGTTTCCATCCTTATCGGTCTGTTAGATACTGCACGCGGCATTCCTTCGTTTCCAATTGCCTGTTCACAGAAACCTGAACCTGTCCCCATCTTAAGGGTGTCTATGCGATACCTGGGCCTGGTTCTCTGTACTGCAAGACTCAACCTCGAGTTTCAGAGACAGGTCGCAATCCCTATCGTGCCCAAAGTGAGCTCGGCACTTCTAACAATCGCAGAGAAGCACAATGATCAAGATATCAAGGTACCCCCACATACCTTGACGGAGACTGGGCGCTCATCATTAACCAGACCTCGTCCATACGGATACTGGCACAATTGATACCACAATACCCTTCGCTGCATAAAACGCTGAGCCAGAGATTATATGCACTGTGTAATCAAATATTCACCGGTTCCATGCGTCACGTTACAGGTAGCCTTCTTGATGCTACCGCGAATCTCTACGCTGTCCTACACTTCACTGCAGGAAAAGTTGGGGGTACAAATTTATGGCGGACTTACTTGGACGAGATCCTGCAGTTTTCCTGGTCTGCTTGGCTAACTCTACGGACAACATTCTCTGCAAATGCTCAACTAGGCCATAAGGCTATGGGATTTTTGCGCTCAGCCGATGGCAAATCATCCAATCCTTCGTTGATCGCCAACACGACGAGCAATGATCCTTTAACGACAGTTGCACTCAACCTCCACAGATTAGATTGTGGAGTCAGCGCAATTGGTGCGCTGTTAAGGTGATTCCATAATGCTGGCTATAAGCGCCTCCATTTCTCTTATTAGCATCGCAGAGCACCCGTTAATCGCCCTGTTAGAGTGCCGATAGGTCATCTCACAGAATTTTGTTGGTGTTTATTTGCGAGCACCCTTGATGACGAGGTTCGTTCTAGGAGAAACTCTTTGAAGTTCACTAATGTTACTTTAGGGACAAACTCACTTTGATCCACACCTTAGGACAGCTGAATCTGCAGTGGTGCCACAAATTTGGGTGCAGGCTTGTTGTTTGCTTTCTTGCTTGGCCCAAACGTAAGCTCAGTGTCTCGACTTGCGCGTGCATCCATTTGAACCCCATCTCTCAGCTCACAGGACCTACTTTCCCCATACACATCAAGGCTGATTATGGTCATCTCGTTTCACCTTGAAAATATTAATATTAAGCAGTGCGTAAAATGGTCGCTGGAGGTTGTCAAAATTACTCAGGTAAATCATAGTCCACAGAGGCACGCACTCCTTCGGTGTGCCTACCATCTGCTTTA
>JBBPKQ010000007.1:6815-21936 GCA_038089315.1 Crocinoboletus aff. laetissimus | reverse complement strand
GGTCGTTTTCTGAGAAACGCTTCAGCAAGTCTTCAAGGAACTTATGGTCTTGCATTCGCAAATTCACAGGTCCGTGTTTTCATTTTCCCCACCGATTCAGAGGCCCGTTATCTCATCCCACTTGCCAGTACTTGGCGCTTAATTCTTCACGTTCTTCGCTTCGCACCACTCGTCCCATCTCTTGTTGACACGGACCGTCCCCCTTAAGTCTTGCGTCCCTCGCGGTTCATAATCACCGCGGGTCTCGTATTCCGGCCCATGAAATATCTCCCCTGCCTATACTACCCGACGACTACAGTTCACCAAGTGGTATCGCTAAATGCCCTACTCGCCCAAACCCAAAAACCCAACTACCTCTCCGAGTCGCACTCCTCTCATTCAATACGGATCATATCTAGAAGCTCTCGACCTGCGACTGAACGAAGCAGTGGCTAAAGCCCTTGCTCACCCATCTGGCCCTTCTCTACCGAGCGAATTGGTCAGTGGTAGACGTCCAATCCCCATTGGCCGCGGCCACGCCTTGGGTACACTGATTGCCTCGTATGTTGCAATCCACCTTGCTCGTCTCCAATCTGCTCAGTGCATTCCAGCGAATTACAACCGGCACGTGACAATAGGCACTTGTATAAGGCCATTCTGCGTGTCCTCCACAAGCCTCTATCTGTTCTCTTGGGCAATTTGTCAGCTTTCCTTTTACCCCTGCTATCCTCCACTGCATTTCTTCCGACATCAGGGCCCGCTCTTCAGACGGTAAACCTAAATCCAACCCAGCTTCATGCACTAGCCATCGCGAACTTTGCCGGGGAGCTACTCTCGAGCTTCGATGATATGGCTCTAGGCACTGACACGGACAGTCGTGGGGATGGACTAAAGCCCATACGAGCAGAGCTCGTTTCTCTTGTTGGTCGGGTGATCACCCCGTTGATCACACGAATTAAGGAGGAATTAATCCCCCTCATCGATGCATTAGAAACCCCTGCCAAAACAACTCCTCACAAAGTAAAGGGACCCGTTCACCCTTCCATCGTCACACTTCAGTCCTCTGTTCCTGTCTATGGCCGAGCACTTGCACGTTGTGCAAGCGCCTACCCCGCACACACGTCGCTTGCCTCATTTCTAATTTCCATCGTGTGGCGGGCACTCGTCGCGTTATCACACCGTCCAATGACGGCCCAAAATTCTGCAAATATGGTACTTGCTGAAACAGGCCAGTATACATCATCCCCGAGGATTATGTCGGTCACTTCTCCCGGTGGCTTGTTCAACCTGAAATGTAGTTCACGGCCAGTATCACCCACGATTACGTCCACAGGTGTAGCCGACGCAAAAGCGCTGTGTGAGATTTTCTCACACTTCCCTCGACCAACTCACACCCAAGTCGCTCGCGAGGCGGTGGATGAAGTCTTCGTCCAATTGGAAGCATTGGTGTCGTTGCTTAAGGTTGCCGACGATCCGTTTTTTGAGGTCAACAAGACAGTGGAGAAAATTGCCGATGAAATCCACTATCTCACAGATGAGCTGCCAACATTGATTGCTCTTCCGGTGCTGTTACGTATGCATTATTTCGGAAGCGTCCTCACTCCTCAAATCAGTAGTGTGGCCGCACTTTTCAACGTCTCGGAGGACGCTTATCGTAGGGACTTCCTGGCGGGCTTTGGGCGAGCCGAGCAGTGTGGTCCTGCTGTCGTGCAACGGATTTTGGAGGAGATATATGTTCGACCTGCCGTAGATCCCTCGGAGTGCTTTGTAGACTGGTTAGAGGCTCGCCTAGCCCAAAACGAGTAATGTATTTCATGATGCATGTCTGCTCATCACGAGTTCTTCCTATACTTTTAGAAGTTGAACTTTCTGGTACTACATTTTTCCTGGGTTCATGGATTTAAAGATAGATGCTTTCCATCTGCCTCTTTCCTTTGACTCTCCGAGGCGAGCAATAGAATGTGTTATGATATTTGATGATAGCTGGCTTGTGCTTACTCCTAGCAACTCGAGCAATCTCGTTCAACTCGGCCTCGTCCTTCCCGCAGAAATGCTCAGGGTCTCTCTTTACGAGATATTCTGGTGAGATATCCTTTGAAATGGGCTGGTGGACGCGTTGAGTCAGGTAGTATCCACGAGACGGGTGTTTCGTGGGTCTGAGGAGCATGGCGCATTCGGCGCTGTTTGTTGACCGTCGTATTGCTTGCGAGCGTACACGGGCCTCTTATTTCACCATTCCAGACGTGACGACCATACTGATCCTACGTTCGCCCACTGCATGTGGACGTGACCAAAGTGGAAAAGGCTGGAGGCGAACGTGCTGCAATCAAAGTAAACGATGTGCCCGGTGTCAACGACACGATGTACTCCGCGATTCACCTGTTTTCGACACGTCGGGCTCGGTACACAGCCAGATCGTACGGTCCTGAAAGTTCTTGTGGGTCTAAATGTAAGTGCATTCCGTCCCGTGGGTGCGGTGTGGTCGGGGATGGTGTAAATGCCTTGCTGGGCAGAGGTCGATGACGCGGTCGACTGTTCTTGCCAGGAGCCCAACTTTAAGGTGCGTATATTTGAACGACGGGCGGATACCGTTCAAGACGAGGCATCTTCTTTGGAAGAAATTAAACGCCGTGAAAAGGAAGAAGAAGAAGAAGAAGAAGAAGAAGAAAGGACAAGCGAGGGTGACACACCTCGTCGAAGAAGAACCACGGCGGACCCGACGACTCGCCTGCGAGCGCAGTGGGGATCTGGAATTCGCCACTGGGGTAGCCAGATACGAGTTGGGCGAGGTACCCCCAGCAAGCCCAGTTCCGGGGAGGATGAGTTGATCGCCATCGACGATCTCGGTCGGGGGTCCTGATATTGATTTTATTCTTTCTAGCTAGCTGGCATAAATCTCATGTACAGCCTAGATCTACAAAACCAGTTCCCTGTGAGAAATCATTCGACAAGGTCTAAATAGTGTGGTGGGGGTCCAGTGCGCAACAAGTCCACGCCTGACAACTATAGTAACAGAGGATGGGGTATCATGGTATTCAGTGAGAGTCGTAAAATGCACGGTGGGGCTCGAATAGATATCAAATACCGTCCCCCGCCAAAAAAAAAGATCGTGTGGTTGACTGCGTCGGATGTCGTAAATATAATGCAGGATGCTTCTCTAAGACGTTCCCATCGCTGATCTGTGAAAAGAGGTGTTTCGTGCTGCGGATTCCAACGTTTTCATCGCTCAACAAAATCGAGGGCGTCTCCCGGGCCTGGCATTCTAGCTCGTGGATCTTCTTCAACCCCCGGAATTTCCCCGTGCTTCGTAAGATGGTGCCAGTAAAGTACGTCCCCTGCCTTGAGCTTACGAGGACATGGTTCAACACTTGTCCCTCTCATCTCCGACAGTATCTGAGGGGCGGGGTTATGCAGAAGCGGAGGCTGGAGAAAGGGCCGAGGCGAAGTCGGACGGGCAGAGGCGAGTAGGTCAGGTGAAGAGTGCCCAGAAGACGGTGCCGATTCCAATGATTCAATTTGCGGGGAAGGCAGGTATTCAGGACCTGGCGAGAGGAATGATGTTTGGAGCGGTTGTAAAGGGACAGAATCACCGGGACGCCGATGTGCCACTACGTCACTTGGGTGAAAAATAGGAACATATGCAGGCGCAAGTGGGGGAGGAGATGAAGGCGGAGGGGGCGGTGTGGAATATTCGACGGGGAGGACACCAGGTTCGTCTGGGATGTGGTGTCGCTCCGAGGCAATAATTTCGCTCGAGTGGAAAACAAACCGGTGGCCATTGGTCGCACGGTTTGTTGCGGAAATGGAAGACGTACACCTTGAGCACTAATTGATCAGGGTCAAAGTGTATTCATGGAATTTAAACAATTCAATAGGTCAAATCTCACAGGAATCACGATCATGTAGCCGACAGCAGTACCACAAGTATGGCAGCAGAGCGTCTGTGTGAGGCACTCGCATGTACGCGGGGCGGATGGAGCAATCGGAGGACGGCAAGGAGGTGGACGGAGCGCATCTGTATTTGTAGAGTACGCGGAACAATTTACAGGGAGGGCGTCGGTAGAGAAAAGAGAGACGTTGGGTCTGAGTAAGAGTACAGCCTGGGAAGTCAAATTAGTTTTCGGACGGGGGGGGGGGACTCGTTGAACGACATGGAGAGAAGACTTGCTTTCATGCCGCGGTTTGTTAGAAATGACCCACAGGACCTACAGTCGAGGATCCAAACTTTGTGGACGAGTTGAGGGGTTTGTGGGGGAGGATAGGGATTGTGGTAGAGAAATGAGATATGGGGCTGCCAGTTTGCGGAGGCCTGGGGGTGTGCGAAATGGCTGAGTGAAGGAGGAAGGGAGGTGAGGTGAGGTGGTAAGGAGGGGGAGTATACCCTATCGTAGTAGGCGGGGCTACCGCTGCCATCGAAATGAGCGTGGGTGTAGACGGCGTCCGGATGTCTGTGAAGGCGGGGGGGCGAAGGGCGCGGGTAAGGGTTGGGAAGGTCGTGAGAGGAAGGGGAATTGGAAGGGTCGTCGGGGGAGGGGGACGTGTCGGGGAAAATGAGAGCGGGCATTGTTGGGATGGGGAAGGCGTGGTGGGCGACGAGGAGGAAGGGAGAAAGGAGCGGAATATGTCTCGCCTGAGAGCGAGTCTTATAACGAATCCGACATCGAAGACATTCCCAAGTAGTCGATCACATCCATTATGTAAGCATCGGATAACCCCGACCCGTCCGGCTATCTGACAGGCACTCTCGTCCCAAACTGACCCGAGCATGGCCGACAACATCACCGTCCTTACCCAGTCCCAGTCTGCCATCGCTGCAAAAAAACGGAGAAAGCATGGGCAGATAAAGGAGGTCGTGTTCGATGAGGAGGCTCGGAGGTTGGTGCCTTTCTTTCCCATCGTACACGCGACCGACTCGCGGTAGATCCTTCTTGACGGGGTTCCACAAACGCAAAGTCGCACGACGAGAACAAGCAAAGAAAAAGGCACAGCTCAAAGAGAAGCAGGAAAGACTTGAGTTGCGGAGAGAGGTGCGATCCCTGGTTCACCCGCTCCTGCTTCTGATGGTGTCGTAGCATCGTCGCGCTCTTGCGGAGCGGGCCGCACGGAATGCCGCCGAAGTGGAAAAGGCATATGGGGCCCTTGCAGGTACGAACGACGATTCTACCTGTACCATCCTGATCGTGCTTTAATAGACGGCGATAGAGACGAGTGGGGCGGAGTAACGAGCGAGATGGAGGAAGAATATGAGGGGGAGGAGCAGCTAGCGACGGTGACGGTGGTGCAAGACTTTGATCTCTCTACACTGCTACACGGACGGCCTGGGCCACCGCCGACATGCGTACCAGGATCAGGAACGGGGACGGGGAAGGAGCAAGGGAAGCAGATAAAGAGCAAGGTCAAGGTCAAGTATGAGACGAGGGCCGCTCGAGGCGCCGAACGACGGAAGCAGTGGGCGCGACGGACGGAAAAGGCGGAGCGGGCGGGACGGAGACGGAAGTAATAGATACGATTTGTAGCCGTCGTGTGAGAATACTCCGGCCGGCCGGATGTCCCCGGGCAACGCCGCTATTCTCGCACAACGATGAACGCGCTCTACACGCTCGGTACGAGGCAGACGAACTCACTCACCGCAGACCTCGAACGTCTCAGGAATGGCGACAATTCCGCCCCGCTCCTAGGTCTGTGTGTCCCCTCCCGCTCTCTCCATCCAGCCTCTCAAGCAGCCTCCTCCGCTAGGACAGATATCCGCCTCCCTTGCTGCCATGCAACGCACCATTGAAGACTATGATGCCATGATAAAGAGAGAGATCATAAAGGCCAAGCAAGAAAAGGGTCAAATGTACTTGTTCCATCTCCACCCTTCTCCCCAACTCATCGCTCCCCAGGCGCGTACAAAAGTTTCGCGCAGACTATGGAGACCTAAAGAGCCAGTTTGAGCGCATAAAGAATGAGGTACGCATCCCCCTCGACCTCGGTCTCCCTTGCTACACCGCCCCCACAGAGAGCCGCCTCGCAACGCAATGACCTCCTCCAGGGTGCACCATCGGGTATCCATTCACCGTCTGCGTCAGACGCTCGACGACGCTTTACCCCAACAAGCCAGCTGGCGTCTTCACAACACTCTGAGTCTCCTTTCCAAACACCATCATTGCTTCCAATCTCTACTCTACGCGATCATCACGCACTTCATGAACACTCTTTCATCCAAACCACAGAGGCAAGGCTCGATGAATTCCTTGCCCAGGGACGCGAAGTCTTGGACAACCTTGTCGACCAGCGCAACGTGTTGAAGGGCACTCAAAGGCGTTTGCTTCATGCCGCAAACACGTTGGGTCTCAGTCGTGACGTGATTGGGTGGATCGAGCGACGGAGGTAAGGGTCTTGAGCTCGCCTTGACTCATGCTACTGACATGCTCTGCAGCACACAGGACATGTATATTTTTCTGGGTGGCGCGGTGTTCACGTTTCTCTCTTTCTTTTTGATTTGGAGGTACCTAGGCTAGCCCGGACTGTTCTTTCTGTAATCCTTCTCTACTCTTGTGCACAACGCGATAGCGACGTGGCTCGGCTTGAACTATGAACACTAGTACTGTTGAATCGGGATTACCAAATACGGACACCCGGCGTCAGCCTGTACCCATCTGCATTCAACTTCAGAGCGACAAGCTTCGTGACCTCGAACGATGACCACCCCCGATTCCGTATATGACTATACGGAGGGTGCATCTGCTGTTGACATCGACGATGTAGTCGCGCAACGTTTCCAGGCTCGGCGGGATTCCCGGTATGGCGGCCCCGACGACACAGATCGCGCGATGTTCGATGGTCCAGGTCACGTAGCGATACCCTCCAGCACCTCGAGAATGTCTTATGCCGAGCAAAGTGTGGCGGTCAGACGAAGCTCTGAATGGTCAAGAAGGAGAAGGAGTGAGGACGGTACGATGGTAGGCTCTCTTTTAGGGAGCGTACGGGGGAAACGCAGGATGAGTACGGAGAGTCACATCTCACAGTCATCTACGGTGAGTCGGGCAGAAAGTGGTGCAGAAGAGGAGAGCGAGTCGTTGGATGGTAGCATTGGCAGGCAACCCAGACATTTACTATCGTCGACGATGAACAGGTCGTCTGTGTTCGAGAACATCGCTCAGTTGTTCGGTAGAGGCGCAGGGGAGCCCTCGGCACGTCGGGGGTCTGCTTCTCACTCTGTCTCGTCTTCCCGACCCTCAAGACGCAGCAGGCTTTCAGATGCAGGGTTCGATTATGCTCTTGCGTCGGAGGACGAAGGCCAGGAACGCTGGGGTTATTCCTCAGGCGAGGAAGACGACAGCGCAGAGTCTCGCGTCTCGCGATTATCGACCCCCGTTGCAAGCGATGTTGACTTTGGCTCAGAACCACCATCGCCCAGTGCCTCTCCTTCGCATCTGCCGTTATTCGCATCGGATCCATTTTTTGGGGACGAAGTTCGTATAGAAATAGATGTCCCTTTGGAATCTCTGGACCCGCCTCCGCCAGGTCCACCCAGCAGACAAACAATGTATGTCGCGGACGAAGACAGCACCCTGCGATTCGTTGGCTATGAAATCATACTTTGGCGTCAATGGCTTTGGTGGGTGCTAACTGTGTTGACATTTGGCATGCTCTCGCTCCTTGGCCACTGGCTTCCTCGCTTATGGCTTCGGTGGGTGGTTCGTGAAAAAGCTTTCAAGGATCTCAGACATGGTTTTGTGGTCATCGAGGTACGTATACATCCTGGATCGAATGTACTCGCATGTCACCATGTTCCAGTCTCCACACAGGGATATAACGCTATTCCCCGTCAAGCAGATCGCATACCCCTACGAACGGTCGACTGTTTTCCCCAGTACTTCAACGGAGTCGAATGGGCGACCTCGAAAACCCTCCGTGTCTTCGAGATCAAAACCAAATGGTGATAACGGCGACAGTAAAGAAATGCTGGAAGATCTTTATTTCGTCGACTACCGTTTCTCACGGTTTGCATTAGACACTCGAACAGGATTGTTCGCCATGGTCAGGTAGGTTTGCAATTTGATGCATCCCACACCTTTCTAACGTTACCCTAGGGACTGGAGAGATCCGACTTGGACGGGATCACAAGCTGTGCAGAATGGCTTATCGCAAGATATCAGGAAACAACGTCTGACATTATTTGGCCCTAATCTGCTCGACATCGCCGCGAAGTCGACTCTGGCACTCCTTATAGATGAGGTATGTGCGAGTAAACCATACTGCATGATAAACTAATGCCCGAGAAGATTATCCATCCATTTTATGTCTTTCAAGTTGCAAGCATTATCCTATGGTCTCTCGACGACTACATTTATTATGCCTTCTGTATCGCACTAATATCTACATTGAGTGTGGTAACAACGCTTCTGGACACCAAGAAGGTGAACCTGATTATCGGAGTTGGGTGCGGAGTACTGAACATCACTAGACCATCAAGCGGATGCGCGAGATGTCACGCTTCTCATGTGAAGTTGTCGTCTACGCTGACGAGAAATGTAGGCACTCTCTCCTTTGACCCGCTGTGATAACGACGAAAATGTTCAGGGACTGTCGTCGACTCTTCAGAGCTGGTGCCAGGAGACATCATTAATCTCTCCGAACTACGTGCTCCTTTTTTCCCAGGGGATTTTTTCCTTTTGTCGGGCGATGTCATTGTAAATGAGAGCATGCTCACTGGCGAGAGTGTGCCAGTCTCAAAGAATTCAGCAAAAGACGAGGATATTGCACGGTGGCGAGACCTCAAGGATATTCAGGGCGACCTTGCCAAAAGTTTTATTTATGCTGGCACGCGAGTGGTTCGTATCCGTGGTGCGCTCGCTCTTGATGGAAGTATTGGAAAACCGGCCCTTGGACTTGTTGTTAGAACGGGTGATTTAAGTATATTCGTTTCCGGCTCGAGTGCGCTGACATTGTTGGACAGGATTCAACACGACTAAAGGTGCCCTTGTTCGGTCGATGTTGTTCCCGAAGCCGATGGGATTCAAGTTTTATCGAGACTCGATCCGCTTCATCACTGTACTTGCTGGTATCGCTGGTCTGGGTTTCTGTGCGAGTGCCGTTCAGTTCGTCAGACTCGGGGTAAAGTGTCCTTTAACCCCCTTTTTTCTTGCGTTGACTCGGGTAACATAGGTCAAATGGGACACGATCGTTTTCCGTGCTTTGGACCTCATCACCGTCGTTGTTCCTCCCGCTCTTCCGGCTACCCTGTCCATCGGCACCAGCTTCGCGCTTGGTCGTCTTCGCAAGCTGGGGATCTTCTGCATATCACCCACTCGGATCAACGTAGGCGGAAAGATTGACGTATGTTGTTTCGACAAGACTGGCACGCTCACTGAAGACGGACTTGACATTCTTGGGGTACGATCGCTCGACCGCTTGGAACACCGATTTGGCGAGCTCATCGACAACGTACATGATCTTCCTACCGCACGAGACCGTGTCAGTTTCCTGCACGCCCTTGCGACCTGTCACTCGCTCAAAATGATCGAGGGAGATGTTGTCGGAGATCCATTGGATGTGAAGATGTTCGAATTTACAAAGTGGACGCTCGAGGAGGGACTCGTCGCTGGGACCGGAATCGTGAAGGAACGTGGTGGGACTGAAAGACCGACTGCGCTAGTGCAGACGGTTGTGCGCCCCCCTGGCACTGCACAATTCCGACTCGAAGATGCGCTCAAATTCAACGGAAGAGTGCGTCTTTCGATGTGGCTTTTGGCGCTATCCTGACTATGATCACCAGCACGCACATTTCCTAGAGTTAGGAGTCATCAGAACATTTGAATTTGTATCGGCCCTACGACGGATGAGCGTTGTTGTGAAAAGACTCAAAAGCAGTTACATGGAGATATATGTCAAAGGCGCACCCGAAGTCATGGTCGATATCTGCGAGAAGGACTCATGTCGGTCCAATCTTTTTCTCGGAGTTTTTTTTGATTTTGTGACGTTCAGAAATGTCAGTTCCGCAGGACTATGATGATCTGCTGTCATATTATACCCGGAGAGGATATCGTGTCATCACTATTGCGGGTAAGAGCGTAGAGGGTCTGTCGTGGCTCAAAGCTCAGAAAATGAAACGGTTGGTCAACCTTCTCCATGATACGACGATCAGTGCTCATCATTATCATCAGCGAACAAGCCGAGTCTAACCTGCGCTTTCTTGGTCTGATCATCTTCGAAAACAAGTTGAAACCAGGCTCCACACCCGCCATTCAGATTCTTAGAGCTGCACATCTGGCATGTCGGATGATTACCGGCGATAATGCTCTCACAGCTGTCAGTGTGGCAAGAGAGTGTACTCTGATTAATCCAGCTGCCCACGTCTTTGCACCGGCATTCATTCAGGGTATGTCGGACACTGAGATACGTTCCGCCTTGACAAGTTATGTAGGGAATATTATCACCCCACTATCGAAGTTGGAATGGTCTTGCATGGACGATCCTCTGTGGAAGCTGGATGATTACAGCCTTCGGCCACTGGCGCCGCCAAACCATAGTGTAGCGGAGGATGAGATTGCTTATCAAGACTATACACTCGTCATGACAGGTGATGTTTTCAGGTGGATGATCAACTATGCCCCACTCGAGACTCTTCAGCGTGTATGTTGAATTGCGTCTTTCTGCCTCATGCCCTCACTGACTGTTAATAGATGCTCGTGAAGACGCAGGTCTTTGCTCGAATGTCACCGGACGAGAAGAACGAAGTAGTGGAGCGTCTGCAAGCGCTCGGTTACACCGTTTTGATGTGCGGCGATGGAGCGAACGACTGCGCAGCACTCAAGGCTGCTGACGTCGGCATCTCGTTGTCTGAAGCAGAAGCATCCGTTGCAGCGCCTTTCACGAGCACTGTCCCGGATATCAGTTGTGTCATCGATGTCATCAAGGAGGGCAGAGCTGCATTGGTTACCAGCTTCTCATGTTTCAAGTATATGTGCGTGCTATCCTGAATGCCGTAGGACACCTCTGACCGCGCCACAGGACCTTATATTCCCTTATCCAATTCACTACTATTACGTTGTTATACTCGTTCGCATCATCGCTAGGAGACTTCCAGGTGAGTGATTCCTTCCATCATAGAGCGAACGAATGGGTTGCCGATAACTTTGAAATAGTTCCTCTATATTGATTTATTCATTATTATCCCAGTCGCCGTCTCTAGTAAGACCCCGCGGTGCGAGCTTCCGTCTCGATACTGATTTGCCGTTTCAGTGGGTCGGACACTTCCGTTCCCAAAAATCTACCCCAAGCGGCCGACCGCTAGTCTTGTATCGAAGAAAGTCCTCATCAGTTTAGTTGGACAGATCGTCATTACAAGTGGAGTGCAACTGTTCACGTTTATGTGGGTTCGACGTGAAGAATGGTGAGTTGGAACAAGGATGGACCAGGTTGTGGAACCGACTGCGGACTTCAGGTATACACCACCACCAACGGATGACCCCAAACGCGAAGGTAAACTGAACGCGACCAGCTACGAAAACACCGTGTTGTTCTTGGTGTCTTGCTTCCAGTATGTGCTGGTAGCTGCGGTGTTCAGCATTGGTCCTCCGTATCGGAGGTCGATGTGGACGAATGGTGAGTGGGTCCGATATATGTAATGGTCAGGTGTTTTTCAAACGAAATTGCCGAGCAGGATGGTTGATGGTATCCATCATCGCGTTGTCGCTGTTCAACCTCATTGTATTGCTCCGTCCCCCGAAGGCGTTCGAGCTGATCCTTGAACTGATGCCAATCCCTTTCTCGGCACGGGCATGGCTCGCGGTGTTTGTACTGGTGAACATTATCGTGTCACTAGCCTTTGAGGAGTGGGCGACAAAGCTGATCGCAAGGCCGGTTGGAGCGTTGATGAAGTTGCGCCAGGAGAAGAAGCGATATCGAGAAGGAAAGGCCTACAAGGCAGTCGAGGGTGGGATGAGGTGATTTCACACAAAATTTTACATGGTTGTAGGGGATGTTGCGTGGTTATGTCGAGAAACAATGGATATGATATTCGCATAGTCCTCGTTTCTCTCTTTCCACCATCAAGAGCTGGATCTCTGTTCTTTTCAGCATCGCAATGTGCTCCCCCATCGTCCCCGTTCTCTGTCTCTTCGTCTTCTTGGGTCTCGTGCCTGCTTTTCCCTCGCCTGATCTTGCTCTTCGTCAAGTTGCCTCGGTCACCGTACCCACAGCCCTTGCTTCCCCCACTTCTTTCACAACCATCAACACCATCCAAACGTGAGTCTGCACGCTATACCATGACACGGTTGACACCACCTCGCAGTGCCAATGGCACTGTGATCGAGACCTGTGTCTTCACCTTCACTCCTGTCGGTCAACAAATCCAAGAGATTCAGAACTGTACCGTGTCCATGGGAGAAGGGGGATCTCAAGTATCCACCACCCTCGTCGCCGTACGTGCCCGTTTCTCGGCGTGCATGTGCGTACGCACACACCCTCTCTCATTTTCAGGCATCGTCCACCGCTTCTCCGATGGTCGCTGCGGCCTTTGCCATGCCAGGCACGTCCATCCAGGTGATTCCTATTGGTCTTGGTGTCTATGGAGGGATCACCGCCATCGCTATCCTCATTATCGCGTTCGTGACGTGGGAGCGTGTCCAGTATCGCAAGGTATGTGTGTGGGACGAACGTTTGAACCATCATGCCTCCTCTTTCGACCCTATAGACATTCCGCCAGCAAAGAATGGCCGAGACAAACGCGTTTGGGTACAGTGGAGTGAAGAAAGGGTGAGTCTGATCGTTTCCTCCGATGATTGACGTATCCGAAACTCAGTGGTTGTGGGTGTTCAGAGGCTCGACCAGCTAGTCGAGGATAGTTTGTTCTACGTTCGTTCCTCGGCGATTGTACAGTACGTTGTTGGACTTGCACGCGCTGGAACATGTGCACCAGTCTTCAAATCAATTGTGCTTGTGTGAAACCGAGTTGGTGTCTCTCCACCATGTCCGACGCCGAGTCTCGTGCAAAGCTTATCGCAGTCGACAACTTAAGCGTCACTTTCCTCGTTGACAATTGCATCGAGTGGTGAGGCAAACCCATCGCGCGAAGTACAACAGTGACTATTCTGCCTGCAGGATGACCAAACTCCCCCCCGGCTTCACCCACGAGATGTCCCAACATCTCGTCCATCAGAAGCCTCCACAAGACCCACGAACGGGCGTCCCCATTCTCGATTTCGAGAACTTTTGCTGTGGTAAATACCATCCCCCGCCACCACACCGCGTCAACTAGACGGGTTCTCTTTCCAGGGGCCCACGGGTTCTCTGCCTTGATCGTACGTTTTGCACGGCTAGCTGCCTGCACGACACGATGAACGTTTCTTTTCAACAATGATCGACCAGGAAACACAAGTCGACGGCCAGAACAAACACCTCGTCCTCTTCGATACCGGACCTGATTCAAAGTCCATCGTTCGCAATGCCATCGCGATGCAAGCACGGGTAGACGACGTCGAGACCATCATTCTCTCCCACTGGCATAGCGACCACTCGGGTGGGATGCTCGCTTTCCTTGGCATGCGTAGCCCCAGTGCACGTGAATGTATCGTGGACTTGCATCCCGATCGTCCAGAAGCCCGTGGCATCGCCGTGCCCCCCACGTTTGAGACTATCGTCGGTCGTTTGCCAGATGACCCGACGTTTGAACAGATCAAGAACGCTGGAGGGACGGTGAGGACGTCCAAGGATGGACATGCGGTCGCAGGGAGCACGGTCTACGTCAGTGGTGAGATCCCGAGAGTGACGCCGTACGAGGGCGGACTGCTCGGCGGCATGCGGTTCCTAAAGAAAGGTGGATGGACGCCCGAGCCGGTCTGTGTTCATCTTGTTAGCGAGATTTCCCATGTGAAGTTCATGGACGGCCAATAGCATCTCATGGATGAGCGCTATGCTATCGTCGACATTGCCGGGAAGGGCTTGGTCATATTCAGCGCGTCCGTCATTCCCCTTCTCATTCTAACCGATAATTCGGATTGACTCGCGCACGTTTTGGTAACCCAGGTGTTCACATGCAGGCATCGTGAACGTGGTCAAGGATGCAGTGCGAAAGCTCGTCAGACCTATCTATATGGTGAGCCGCGTTTCCCTCCTTTTTGTGTCGCTCAGACAACGGCCAGGTGATCGGCGGACTCCATCTCGCAGGTCCCGAGCTTGTCTCTCGTATCCCCGATACGGTCAACTTTTTGGCGAATGAACTGCGGCCTGCACCAACTTATGTGTTACCAATGCATTGTTCTGGCTTCCAATCCAAGATCGCTTTGGAACGTGCGCTCGGAGAAGGTTGTGTCCCAGCGGGCGTCGGTATAAAGGTTGAAATTCGCGGGGATCGTGAGGCAGATGCAAGACTACTCCCTGCTGTGTTTGCATAGACGACCAAGGGTCGCTTTGGCCGGCATACGAGAAGCATTTGTTCGGGCGCACCAGAACACCAATACGAAGTAAAGACTATATTAACGCAGTCATGTATGCAGTCAGATATGTTATAACATAAGAAGACGTTTTCCTTCATAAGAAGCCCGAATCCAAGCTGCTGTCCCTTCCAATACATCAACTCTGTGTCGGGGTTGGCGCAAACCGTCCACTGAACGTGTCCCGAGTAAAGCTTGCATCCACACCCCGCAGTAAATGAAGGAACTTCTCCATCACGTTTGATCTGGGAGGCAAGACATCGTCGATCATGTCGACGACACGAGAGTCTTCGTATCGCGAACCGTTTTTACCATAAAACTTGACGAGGCTCAAAGTCTCCTGACATTCTTCACCCCACTTGTGGTCTAGCTTAAGTACACGCCAGACGTGTTGCTGTGGTACATCATCAGCGAAGCTCGAAGAAAAAGGTTTGTTCCACTTCGTCGCTCACCCACCTTTTCGACGTAGGAATTTGGCGCACCATCCCAATGTGGCGGCGTTTTTCGTCCGACGAGCTCCCTGACTCTATCCTCTACAAAAGTGTACTGTTTCAATATCTCAGTGACGCGCTGAAGCTTCGCTTTTGATTGCATATATTCTATCCATCCAGGATGGTTCTCGATATGTGATCGGATATAGTTGGCGATCGCTTCGTCCTTTTCATCTTGCGTGTCCGCAAGTTGACCAGGTATGGGTGGCGTCAGAAAGCGTCGACTCGAAC
>JBBPKQ010000004.1:27896-41146 GCA_038089315.1 Crocinoboletus aff. laetissimus | reverse complement strand
GCTGATCTCAGAAACATCATGTATTCTAAAGAAGTCGTCAGTCTACATACCCAAACAATCGTGGTCGTCACATACGGGTCCAACTTGGCGCGCTTGCTCACAGGCGCTTCACTCTCGACGTGGTCCGGTCCAAATTCCATGAGAAGGTGGGCGATCAACGCGACGTCTCCAGTAAGTTTCCCAAGGAGCGCTCGGGCTGCCAAGTACTAAGCGCGATGGATGAGCAATCACGAAAAGTACGCAACGTGCGGTCACTCACCACTTCTCCACCTTCACAGCCTGCTTGTAACAGGATCGTGCAAATCTCTGCACGTCTCTCAAGATCGAGATCCACATAGAGCCTCTGCTCGAGGGCATTCGCGTAGAGCTCCCGTGCGGACACATCCGAGTCTGTCAGATCTTGATCAGCGCACGCAATCAATGTTGGCAAACCGAACAGACTGGAGTGGAAATAGAATCGGAGTCCCGAAAGGAACACAGGCCAGGTTTCATTGTCATCTCGAGCCCCGAGGTCCGTCGAGGTGACGTTGAGGAAACCCGCGACGACGAGCGATACATATGCCCCGATCGACGTTCCAAACATCTGCGCGATGGCAGTAGGCTCTTGCGTCAGGCTCTTCATGACTGGGAGCAACATGTGAGACTTGGCAAAATCGGCGACATTCTCGATGGAACGGAGCAGTGCAATCCGAGCAGATGGGAAGGGATGGCTTATGACATGCGAGAGTAAGAAGCACAGGATCCGACGTTTATACCTACATTTTATTGTCAGCAACAGACGGAATTGAATCGATACTCCTCGTACTTTGCATTCGAACCTTCGAAGTGCTTTTGATAAAACACCTGGATGTAGTCCGTATCTTGGATTAATTGCTCCCTGTTATCCACAAGAGCTTTCACATAGGTAGAACAATCCTTGGTGTCAATATACTGCAATTGAGCTGTCCCAGATTCATGAGGAATCCTTCACATGCACAATCAGAAAACGTACAGGAAGCTGATCCATATAGTGTGTCCAAACCATACACATGCTTTTTTTCAGACTTGCCGCCAATGAGTGAGATACTCTCAAAGATCAAGGCACGGTCCCGCTTGTCACTTCGCCCATCCAATAGGACAGCTATCAACGACGGAAGTACCGTTTGAAAATCGATAGCGCTCGTATCAGACTGGCCGCGTATGAATGCGAGAACGTGTAACAAGGCGCGCGTTCTGACCCTCTCCAAAGAGGGAGAGGATGAGAGAAGAGTCCCGAGAAGGAAAGCCAACGAGTTGTCTCTAAGGTTGAGGAATAGAACTTGTAGAATGGACGTTGAAAGTGCCTTGGGTGCGATACCAGCGGAGGCGGAGGCGAGGGCATAGATTTCTTGCATCAAGTATACATAGCATTGGCTTGGGTCACTAAGCATTCGGTCGACCTTTGGTACATTAGATCAGCTGAGCAGTACCATGAAACGCGGGGCACACACTGGGGGAATCACCGAAACCCAACCCACCGAGAACTTGTGAGGGACAGGAAGAGCTGGAATCAGGACGAGGATCGAAGCCTGCAAAGCATGGATTGTGCTTCGTCCCCCTGGTTTGTTCGTCACCTTCATGCCTACATGACGTGCATCCAACGCCTTATGCTACTGTCAGCACTGAACCGTCCACGAGAGACAAGCGGAATTGGACAAACCTCCTCCAGGTTTAAGTCGTCACTCGCATCCAACGCGGTCGGGCGCATGGCACATACAAAACGGTGGGCCAGCAGGATCTGTCGGTCCCCCGAGGTTTGCGTCAGCAGTGCGTGGCAGACTAGATACGCCAGTGCTCGGGCATGTGGAATGGGATCATGCAACTTGGACAGTAGAACACCAATGTCTTGGGTCCCGTCGCTGGCGATTAAAATATTCTCTACGAACAGGCCCAGCAATTCAAGTGTCTGCACTTAGCACGTGGAGAAAACCGCTCACCCGCTATCTTGTCAGCTATACCAAGGTTAGTTTCGCATACTTTCTCGCTGCCTCCATCGCCCCCTTCCTTGTCGTCCTCCAAGATTTCCTTACCCAACAACGACGCTCGATCCCATATGTCCGCGCAATCCCGCAACCACCCGGTCTGGAAGCCACCACCCTCCCTGATAGCTTCCCACACACTACGCGCCGTTCTAAACTTTGTCCTCGAGGCTAGTAGGAACGGGAAAAGCGCAGTTTGTTGGACGGCGAAGGTGACATCAGGATATGTCTTGGTCAACGGTCCTGCGAGGAATGCTACATGCGCACGTAGAACTGCCCGGTTAGGTGTCGGGGACAACTGCGAGGTGATGATCTCTAGTAGCTGGTGAGGTGGCGTAGCGGGGACAACCGTCGAGAGGAATAAATCAGGCGATCCATAGAGCGCTTGCAACACCCCCACATGGGTATCATAGACACGACCAAGCAGCGCTGATTGGATACATGCCTTGCACGCCATCAGTTGAAGTCAAAGATCAAGTAGGAAACACAAACCATATCCTGAGCGGACAGATTATCTTGTACAGTTTCCAACATCGAGTACAATCTCTCCACTGCAATAACACGCGCATCCTTTGATGTACTTGCAGAGGCAACCACGATCTCATTTACGTTGCTGGACTCGGCTAATGGATGGGTCTAAAGTTTATATCGTATCAGTCTGAAGATGGATGTCAACAACAAGGCCACGCTCACCATAGAAAACGATGCTAAGAGCTGGTTTGTCGTCTTTCTGCGTTCCTTCCTATCTTCGTTCGATTCACTGGTTTTCACGTCAGCTTCGGAAAGTACGTCGTCTGCGATGCCTCTCAGGAGCTCAAGATGGCGCTGATGGACGAGAGAAAGCAGTGAGCGTGCGACGTGAATAATTTTCTCTCTCGTCTCAGGTTCCGCTGCTTCAGAGTCGGTACTGCGCGGCAACGTAGCAAGGCGGATTAGGATACGAGAGAGTTCTTTGATGAGTGCCGAGGGAACATTCGGGGTATTTATCAAAGTAGAAAATAATGACGAAACCCGATGTTCATGGATGCTATACGAAGGCGAGGTTATGGTCATATTGCAGAAGACGGAGAGACGTACAGACCGTTCACGCAGGGACCGAAGAAGTGGGAGAATGAAGTGCTGCGCGCCGACTACCGTCGTGACTTTACCTATCTCATCAGAGAACCCGCTACACGAAATCTTCATGAAATTCCGAGATGAGACACATAAGTGACGTACGTCATCTTTGCGCACAACTGGCTTGCGCGGAGGGGAAACTCGTGAATGTCTTCTTGTGACGAACAAATTGCCACGACGGTCTTGACAAAATGAGCAGTAGATACAGATCCCTTACCCGAACCCCGAGCTCCGCGTACTTGGGTTGACATTGCGCTGACAATGGCAGATAGAGCAGCAGGTTTCAGAATCACCCTCCGGGAAAGAGTGCATAGAAGGACAAAGTTTGCGAGCTAATCGATGAATGAGAAGGACGGAATGGAAATAAATTGCGGCCAGATAACTTACCACAACGTTGGCATCTTTCTGAGAAGGCTGGAGGGGAGTAAGCAAAGAGGGCAGAATGAATGCAAGGATGCCACTGTCGAGATATGGCGCGGTAGAAATGTAGTCGTGCATCGTAGCAGTATGAAATGCAAGTAGTGTGCGATGTGAATATAAGCCTGCGGTAGTGGTGAGCAAGGGGAAACAAATGACAAGGCAGGGAGACGATACATTTAACCGCGACGGGTAGAAGGTTGGCGATGAAACGTGCCACGTTTGTATCTGATACCATGGCCTTGACCAAGGCACTGCGTGCAAGGGGTTTTGCCGCTGATTTGAAGGGGAGTAGAAACGAAAAAGAAGAGGTCGATCTGGGAGAGCATCAGTATGGCGTAGCATCTACTCGCAAAGGACGCACTGAATGTGCAATATAGAAAGCATTTTGACAAAGTGCGGAGATTCGTGGTACGGCAAGAACAAGGCGAGGAGGGCGGGTACATTGAATTCGTTGATTCTGATGGACGATGCAGACGAGCGAATTCTGCAATGTCGAGGGAAAGCTTACCTAAAACGCCTCACGAGCCATTCCAACACTTTGCTCGTGGGGAGCTCCATCAGCCAGGGACCAAGGAGAGGCAAAAACGCGTTTATAATTTGATCGAGGCTCGTGTTGCGTTCTGGAGTCTGAAGTGTACGATCGAGAGCCCTGGCTGCATCGGAGAACAAAGCCTGTTCTAAATCCACAGCCAAGGGCGACGCGTCTGGGCCGTATTTGAGAGTTTTAGAAGAGAATGCAGGAGAGAGGGAACGGAGATGGCTGAAAGCGGTGGAGGCGAGGGCGTGTATGGAATCGAGATCGTGAGTGTCTGCATCATGGCCAGTGAATAGATACGAGTCGGCTTTCCTCTTTTTCGACCTGTCCTGCGGCAAGGACGCGTCCAGCGATAGCTGGGCTGCGAGGGCCATATCGAAAGCCTTACTGGAACTCGCCAGACCCGAGTCCCATTTTAGGGTTAGGTTCTGTTCGCTTCCATCCTACGGCCGAGCTTTACATACTATCGGAGATTGAAAAAGTGTTGCTATGTACTACTAAATACATAAAATACAATATAATATAATATAACACTTGAAAGATAGCACCAACGTCGGCTGAAGACTGGCTGCGATGACCACAGCCAAGTTTCAAGGACTGCCCCCTCTCGCTTCGGGTGGTGTGTTCGCCCCGTCCGCGTCCATAACCATCGATGCACCTCGCGACGTCGTATGGCGGGTCCTCATGGACTGGAAGTCATATCACCAGTGGTACGTGCCCTCATGTCTGGCTCAACGGGCTCGGTGCTAGATGTCATTGGCAGGAACCCGTTCGTGTACGTGCCACGCTTCGCATGTGTGTCTGATGATGACCCAAACTGCGGCGCAGCCGAAACCAGTGTCTCGTTGATGCGTCCGGGAAACCCCTTCCCGCGTCTGAACAGACTCCCCGTGTCGGCGCCCGTTTGCGCCTGTACCCTGTGCACATCCCGCCCTCATTCGACCCCCCAAAGCTGTTCCCCGCTAGCTCGGCATCCGAGGTAATCACCATCGTCGACGACGACAACTATCGTTGTTCATGGGAGAACATAGACTACTTCTCGTGGCTTCTTACGGCAGTGCGATGGCAAGCGTTGGTGGAGGTGGTGGTGGACGGGCGGAAGCAGACGCGCTACGAGACCGTCGAGGTGTTTAACGGCCTGCTAGCATACCTGATCATGCTCTTCGTCGGGAGCGGGCTGCGGAAGGGCTTCACGGCCATGGCGGAGGGTCTGAAAAAGCGGTCGGAGGAGCTGCGCAATTAAGATGTACTATTTGATCGCGCGAAAATGCTGACCAATGTTAGACACCTCGTCACAGCCACCGAATCCGCGATCTAGAACCCCCCTCCCCCTCTCAGTGAGAGTATAAAATCTGTCTGATTCGGATTCGGGTGGCACGCCCTTGACACCGTCCTATCATGCTTGCGTACGACCCTCCCCGCGCGTCCACCAACGTCCCAGGCCACATCCCCGACAACGCTGTCCCTGCCTACGACGCCCGCGGCAGGCAGATGAACTTTGTCGAGTCTACCGCACAGAGAAGAGAACGCATCCAGTTTCTCAGGCAGAGGGAATGGGTGCGCCGCGTCACGGAGTGGGTCAGAGAAACAAATGCACATAATGATTCCGTGCGTGTGGCGTGCCAAATCTTCACATCGATTTCTTGACATTTCCTTCCAGTCCATTTCTGGCCTTCCAAGCCGATCATTCCTTCCCTTCTCGAACCAGGACATCGCCATAGGCTCTCCACCATCCGCCATCCCCTTTCCCTGCGTGGAGGAGGAAGAAGAAGAAGAGCCATATCTCATTTACAGTTCATCCCCAAACTCCTCTCCCTCTTCCCTCTCTGAGGAAATCACACCTGTTCTTCCGCTCAGCAGTGGTCCATCTCCCTCACTTGGCCTGTCTGTCTCAGGCGTACCCCAACCCACCCAGAGAAGACCGTCTGGGCATCACCGAAGATGCAGCAGCACCAGCTTTCGTGGTCACGCGCGCAAGCAATCTCTCTCGAGTATATGCGAGGTGCCTGAAGAGGACTAGGTGCCTCGTGATCCCGCTAAATTGCCCCGATTTCTTCCGGCGTTACGGAAGATCACTCCCACCTAACCGGTGCCTGTATCACCTGGCAAGCTGGATTCTAGTCAGGAAGTCATCCAATCCTTTCCTCTCCCAGCGACGTGTGAACATCGTTCGTGTTATATTTCTGTCGTTGGCGATGCTGATTTTTCTCGTTCCGTCGGTCGTAGCCCTGGCGGAGCGTCCGGGGCGTTGCCCGGTCCCTTTGGTCGCCTCGTCGTGTCCCTGATACCTGTTCCACCCTTGATACCCGCTTTTGTCCCGCCATCATCTGTACCACCTCCCACCACACGCTCATCATCGGCACAGGTTTCGTTCCCCTGCGTCAATATCTGTATTCTACATCCTGCCGTATTGTGATTGTACTGTATAGAATTCGTGCACACAACCGTTTTTTTCTTGCAGGTAGAGCGCTTTCCGTCGTCGATTCTAACATGTGCTGTACGAACAAAGTCCCATCGAGCATCTTCTGTTCCCGCGAGTGCAGATGGAAGAATTCATTCTTTATCGTAAATATGTACATAGTGTCACGTCCCTCATTGAAAAGCGACTGCCCTGTTTAGATGCACAAGTGACTACGCTGCCCACCCCGACCACGCTCCTCATTGAACAAGGATGACCAGCCATCCTAGTTCGAGTTCCGGGCATTGGCAACGCCCCCCGCGCGGTCGTACCTACGCCGTGCCCAGAGAGGTAACTTCCCATATCGACGAAGGCACCACCACCCGCAATAACGCAGGAGGCCGTTTCAAAAGGAACAACGCACCGCCCCCGACGCACCCAATCCGTGGTGGCAGGGGAGCCAGTGGGGGTCCTAGCAGACGGGGTCGGCCTGGAGGAACGTCAGTCTATATCTCGCCGCATCCCACGCCGACGTTTTACTGACTGACCCCCTGTATTCCTTTGGCACCCTCAGCATCTTTATGCCGGATCGACCGAGCGCAGTCGATGCCCGCATAGAAGATGATTCTGACAGGGCCATCGTTGCCTCTTTGGACAAGCCTCGCGCTGGCTCGGACTCGATCGGTCAGAATGGTCTTCCCCTTCGACCCGACTTTGGAACGCAAGGGAGAGACGTTTTACTTCGCACCAATTACTTTCCCGTCGACGTCCAGGGAAGTATATACCAATACAGCGCTGCAATTACCCTCCCTGACAAGACGCTCTCGCGTCCTGTCAAACACCGTGTGTTCGAGCTCGCAGCACAGACCGTACATTGGCTATAGGCCGGGATGCCCGGTCATGTGGCACATGACAATGCGGAGAAGCTTGTAGCATCCAGATTGCTGCCGCAACCCTTGGTCATATGCGGGACATACTATGATAAGGGAGCGGACGGTCCCCCCTCTGAGGGAGGGACCGAATACATGCTCACAATCACCTTTGAAGGAGAAGTCGACCAACAGATATTAAAAAAGTATCTTGCTTTCGGTTATATACCGAATCCATCTGATCCTGCACACATGCAGATGTCTGGCAGGGAACCCCGTGGACTCTCAAGCGCTATCCAAGGTCCTCGCTGCGCTGAACCTCGTCCTGACTGCACATCCATCTCAGAACGGAACCAAGATAGGTCGTGACGACGAAAGCAAGAAGCATCCCGACCAGCGCCTTTTCTTCGATGTCCCACCTCCTGAAGATATCGGAGGAGGACTCGCGGTGCGGGAGGGATTTTATGTCTCTGTCCGACCCGCCCATCGACAGCTCATGGTCAACGTGAACACCTGTCATGCAGCATTTTACAAGCCCCAGAACTTCCTGCACGCATTGAATGAATACCGTCAGTTCGTGAACACTGGTACTGGTGGTTTTGGAACTCAAGTGCGGGTGATGACCACGCACAACAATCATATCGTTATGATACAGGGTATGTCCAAGGAGAATGCCCGCCAGCGCTGGATCAATGGACCATTCGGGAGAGTCACGTTAGAGAAGTACTATGCACTCAGTGAGGAATATCGCTTTAATTTGGAAGACACTCGCTGACTACCTACAACAGAACACTCTATCACGCTAGAATACCCCAACCTGGAGCTTCTCAAAGGTTCAAATGGCAACCTCTATCCTCCTGAACTCTGCGACATCCTCCCAGACCAGGGCTTCAAGGGAGAACTCGCCGACAAGAAACACGCCACAGCAATGCTCAATGTGGCTTGCAAACCGCCCAAAAAGAATGCGGAAAAGATCGTCAACCAAGGTCTCGACATGCTCGGTTTTCGGGATTCGAACCCACTGCTAGAGTCTTTTGGGATTCGTGTGGGCACGGAGATGGCCGTGGTACCTGGTCGGGTTCTGGACAAGCCAGGGCTAACGTACTCATCCGCCGCCCCTGCAACCATCAACGAGCGTGCGTCATGGAATCTTCTCAATGTGAAATTCGCCGTCGGTGCGCAGCTGGACAAGTTGGCGGTGCTTGTGATCCAAGAGGGTGGGAGAGCCGATTTCAAACACGCCACAGATCGAGAGCTACAGAACATCGTTTCCGGATTCTGCTCGGTGTGCAACAAATGCGGTATGCGAGTGCAGCCAGTGAGGGAGCAAGCCTACGCAGCAGTGCGACTGACCCGCCAAGGCAACGACCACTTTCGGGATAATGCGATCGAAGAAGTAGAATCGACGTTGAGGACCTTGGTGGAACGGGCTGCGCCGCAACTTGTCCTTGTTATGTTGTCCAACGATGACAAAGCGATTTACAACGGCCTCAAGAGGCTCTGCGACGTTGAACTCGACATCGCCACCGTCTGCATGCAGTCCGAAAAAGTCAGAAAAGTACAGGGTCGACCACAGTACTTTGCGAATGTCGCGTTGAAGGTCAACATGAAGCTGGGTGGTATCAACCATATGCTGGATGCGAACAGCGGGGCGTGGCTCAAGAGTGCGTCGACGATGGTCATGGGTATGGATGTGACGCACCCGACGGGTGTCTCTGCGGATGGAGCGCGTAGGTATCGCAATGCATGCTCCTGCCAGTGCGAACTGAATGCATTCCATGCCCTACTAGCATCCATTGTGGCAGTAGTTGCGAGCGTCGACGACCTGTTTGCGCAATATCCCGCCACGCTTGCCATCCGAAGGAGCAGGGTTGAGGTATCTAAACCCTACGCCTTGCCGCAAGTCACCATTTGATGATAGCGTGGTCTAGATTCAACGTGATCAAGATAGTGGCGATGATGTTCTGAGAGACATGTTCATCAGCCGTTTCGAACTGTACAAGACGCGTAATGGGGGACTGCCCAAGCGCGTTATTCTATACCGTGATGGGGTCTCTGAGGTGTGTATGCTAGTCCGGCAATCTGACTGCCTATTCACAAGAATATCTTTGCAGAGTCAGTTCGTGCAAGTGCGGAAATATGAGCTGACAGAGATGAGGAGGGCATTTGAGCACTTTGCCTCATATCAACCAAAGCTCAGCATCGTCGTCTGTGGCAAGAGACACAATACGCGCTTCTATCCCACCAGCGAGGAAGACGCGGCAAATGACGGCAACCCACTTCCTGGCACAGTCGTCGATCGTGGCGTCACGCCTGCGTACGAGTTTGATTTCTTCCTCCAAGGTTCTGTACCTCTCCTCCCATCCGGGATTACTTTCTTGTGTTCACGCTGACCTATGAATTACTGCCCCTGTGACCACAGCGCACGGCGGCCTCAAAGGCACCACCCGGCCGACGCATTACTTCGTCGTACACGACGAAAACGGATTCAACGCGGACGACCTCCAGCGGGTGACGAACGACTTGAGCTACATGTTTGCGCGCGCGACCAAGGCCGTCAGTCTGGTCTCCCCGGCGTACTGGGCAGACATTGCGTGCGAACGGGGACGGTGCTACATGCACGCTTTCCTGACCGGGGGGAGCGCCAAAGACAAGGACAAGGACAAGGACAAGAACAAGGGAAAGAAAGGAAAGAAGCGGGCGGAGGACACTGTCTTCGAGAGAGCTGTACAGATGTGGGGGAAGGGTGTATCGGGGCCAAAGCTGAGGGATACGATGTTTTACTTGTGAAGAGGTAATTTCCAAGTTGTATACCGTATGCTGTATAATCCCTTATTGCGGTAATCTCAGATAGGTACTGTAGCTCTCTTCGATGCCCGTCCAGCTCAAAGGAAGTTGTCATTGCGGGGCCGTCCGCTTCACCGTAGAAACACACACCCCAGTTCCCTACCAGGTGCGTTGCGTCCGCGACTTGACGCAGACTCGGACAAGTAAGCGGCGCTCTCCGTCACGGTCAGCTGTGCACTTGTTCCATCTGCCGCAAAGTCGGCGGCGTGGGCGGGTCGATTAATCTCGGTGCCAAAGCAGAGACGCTCGACATCACCCAGGGTCAGGAGCACATCCGGTGTGTCTCTGTTCTTCGTGACTTGGCATATTCCTCCTTCCCCCCCCTCATGCTTCTCTGACAGCGTCTACCGCGCCGTGCTCGACCGTGATACACCTGAAGAATCCATCGCCTCGTCTGAGCGCAACTTTTGCACCCGTTGCTCTGCCATGTTATGGTTATACGACGAGACCTGGTGCGTTTTTTCATGTTTGGCGGATCGGGCCTGATGACTATCATCTTCGTCCCTGTGTACTCCACACCATCGAAAAACAGGCCCGACCTACTTCATCCGTTTGCTTCCGCCATCGATTCCCCCCCACTCGAAGCTCCAGAGCAGCTGGTACGTCCGACTCCCCCCTCCCTAGTAAGATTTGTCGTAACGGCGGCACAGGTAGTGGTGAAAACAGATTCTAAACCCGACTACGTGTGTCTCCCGGAAGGCCCCAAACAGGTCTACAAGCATTATGGGCCAGACTCGATCGAGAGTTGGCACCGGAAACACGGAAAGTATGTACCTTAGAGCGCGTGCCGGGGTGTACCCGTCTTCTCGGTTTGCGGTAAGCTCGGTCGTCGCTTGATCAACGTCTGTCCGGCAGAAGCAGACGAACTTTGAACCTCGGTAACTTCAATACGCTACTTACATGAATGGCATCAGTGTACATATGCACGCAGTCACATGGCGCGTTGCAACCAAGTGTGCTATGATGCAGCATAAACAAAACAACGGCCACCTTGAGGACAATGTTCGCTTGTGATGTTCCTAATTGCCATTTACCTTGAGAGTTGTGTCCACAGCTCGAGGCAAACGTACATTTTCGCTTGATTCCTTCAAAGTACGAGCCATGGGCCAATATGATTCTCTGTCTATGCTAATTAGCCTAGATATATAAAGAAACGAAATACCGCACTGCACTGCTTGGGGCTCGCAAGTATAAAAGAAACTTGCAGCAGACCAGCAAAAGGCCCTAGGAACTGGCATGCTTTGGTCTGCAGGTCGTTGCTTGATGACAAAAATCGTATGTTACAGGGAACACATGTAGGGCATCAGTGACCTGCAACCGAGAACATCCAGCCGTTGTCGTTGAAGCTCTGGAGGCTTTTTTATGCCAAGGGGGTTTTGATAGCCATCCAACATCACATTCGATGGCTAACTGGTGTAGCGGAATCAACGCACCGATCGGACCTTGACGTTCACCCATGCACCATAGAAACGACATGTGTGACTGCGAGGTAAATACAAACAGTGGACAAGAGAATGGACAGGATAGCTACAGCGGGCGGAGCAGAGAGTGCAAAAAGATGTATATGATCCAAGATGGCTTGAACATTAGGCATTATTTTCATGACACGCAAGCAAACTCTGCGTGTTTTCACCCGGCGTGTCTCGCAAGGGATTCGGCTGGCTTCGTGAGAATGAAACCTTTGGAAAGATCAGTGTCGGAAACAAGCTGCGCCTGGGCATGAACGCGTACCTCTCAGCGCAGATGTCTTTTCGCCTTGTCTTCCAAAGCCCATTCCAGGCCGGCTGGGGGCATCGGACGGTGGGTGAGACGGATCACTGGCTTTCTCTTCACGACTAAAGATGGAGGAAACCGCTCCGGTGACAGGCCGGATATCGACCCCTTGGACGTGTGACGGGAGGAGGTCCTTTCCTCGTTCACGCCACGAAAGGATGGACCGCTTGTCCTTGACCGTTTCCCGAAAGATCAGACCGACGAGCATGTTGACGCATCCGACCGAGAACAGGAAGAACGCAGTCACCAAAGGGAAGTCGCCGACGTAGTGAGAGAGGACGGAGGCGCCGATGCTGGGGAGAAATAAAACCGGTTTAGATGAAGTACGTAGGAACGTAGGTGGGGACTGACAGGCATTGCATGACTCCAAGAGCGCCGACACCAAAGTCTCTACCAAGGACAGGAAAGAAGCGATCGAAGAAGGCCGCAGGCCAACCTGTTAAAACGCTCCCTAAGCCTTTTTTTTTTATTCAAGAGAAAGGAGGTACCACACACCGATTTCAGATAAGATGAGCACGACGGTCTGGAAAATGATGAAGATCCGGTTCAAGACAGCCCAGAAGGCGCCGCCAGGTTGGTTGGGAACGGTGCTGTTTCTAGACGAGCATCGTTAGAATTCCAAGAGCCCCCTCTCCGATATATACGAGTTGCATACGGGATATAGTCTGAGTTACCCGCGTCGAAAGCGGTACTGTTGAAGTCGCCATTTGTGAAGGCATTGACGGCCTCGATGTCGTCAACCAGTACGAGAATGTTAGTCGCGAATACGAGCAAGAGAGCAATGATGCTCAATGCGCGGACGATGTTGAGAGCTATGAATACACCTAGAAGATAGCTGGAGCAAAGAAGGTCAGATACGTAGCGAGCTACTCACGCGCAAAACCAGGAAGAAACATGCTGGACGTGAATAACACCGGCACTGAAGCACGATGAGCGAACCTGCGCTTGCAATGTAGAGGTACACAGGAGCAGCCCGAGGGAGATTAGTGAGCTTGGAGGACCAGCAAGCTCCAGGAAGTAGAGTTGGATTTTTGGCAAGGATGGTCAGAGCAGAAAATTCTGCGACGACTCGCTAGTCATCGATGTGCGTATTAAAGCGTTGAGAACCGCGACCATTTCCTTGGAGACTTCATTGTTCTCCGGACTCGGAAGAGCAACTCGGAGTTACGTTGATCTCGTATACACAGTATTGAAAGTGCCTACAAACAGAACAATGAAAAGACAAGAATTTCGTAACCTGGCAAGGCAAGTCCACAACAAACTTATGTAAAATGAAGGATGGATATCTCCGCAGG
>JBBPKQ010000003.1:33108-45400 GCA_038089315.1 Crocinoboletus aff. laetissimus | reverse complement strand
TTTCTCCACCCGAAGTGACTTGGTTTTAATTTAGCGTATATATGGTGATTATCACAGATTCCAAGAGTTGATGGGATGCTCACAGCCTAAAGACGGTACCGAAGCCTACAAGGAAGAATTCGCGACCAAAGGATATCACGACTGGAATGTGGTAGTCGCGCGCAAAGCTATTGTACAACGGGTATACCCCCACGACTTGGAGGAATTCTCGCGTTGGAACTCGGGTATTGTATGGGACAAATTTCCATCGTCCATAGATGTCCTCACCATACACGGTTTCGCTGATCGAACGGTCCCCGTGTGAGCAATCCCTAGGTCCGTTGGGAGAAAACGCTCATCAACCTGCAGCTACGACGCAATTATCTATGCACGGATATTTGGGGCCAGAACACCTGGGACGCATAATCTACATCTTATCGAGGACGCAGACCATAACTTCACTGGGGTGAGGAACCGTGACACGACCTGGGGTATCGTTGAATTAACCGCTTCGTTTAGCGTCAGGATGAAGTCGTTGACTGCATCCTCGAGTGGTGGGAAGCACGATGTTCGGGATCTTTGGTCACAGGGGTGTTCAGAACAGGAATTCAGGGCAAGTTATAGGCTCCACCGATCCTAGGAAACGGCGTACCATTGATTCGGTGTGACTGGAAGGAGATGCGTGCGATCCTCGGGAGTAGGTCCGTGCAGACGCATTGAGGCGATCCCTCGGACACGACACCTCATTGGCATCAGCGAGAGGACGGTACACCATGAGTGGTCGGATACCTCGATTTTCAGTGCTTCTATGGATCGACGAATTTAGTTGACGTCTCTGACTACCGTGGTCGATCTACTTTCCGCGTGAACAAGCCAACATCTTTGTTTCGAGAGAAGGACGGGCTGGGAGAGTGTGCGAGAATCGCTTTCGAAGAAATCCACAGTTTCACGTCTTCGACCGAGAATCACACCTTCACCTGGACCGGCTGGACGATTCGCAACCGACCATAGACTTGGCTGGTTACAGCCTTGTCGGAAGCGACTGGGCCACGTCCGCACGCGGAGGAAGGCATCGGAGGAGGAGGGCGAGATCCTAAAGGAAGATTAATGACATTGGTTGGAGAGCAGTGGAAGTTATGGCCAAATGGGTCATGTAGTAAGTGGCTACAGCAGAGACCGGTAAGTAGGAGACGGAGTACAGTACGATAGTGCGGCAAACAAAGCAAGCGATGGTGGGAGTGGAGACGATTACATGTATTACGGGAGCCGTTCCTTCCTTGGACAGTTGTGATTAGATATTCCTCGCTGTCGAGTGGGCTGGAGATTGCCCGGATGACATCAAGCGTGGTAACGAGGGCAAAGATTGTGGTGTGAGGGCCGGAGTGATGATGAGGTGGTGCCATTGGGGCGTCGTCGTTAGAAGAAGACGGGAGCGACAGAGCTCGCGCCAGCGCTGACTGTGGTGCGCGGGGGTCCATATTTGGAGGACTGAGCATAGGAGTGACCTCTAGCCTGAGGGTCGAGAGTGGAGTGGGAGTGGGCGGCGTGGGTGGTCTGAGGGGACTTTGATTGGGCACAAGGGGCCTGGTGCTGGGAGGGAGAGTTGGTGTGCTGGCTGCTCATGGCGAAGGAGATGGGGTCTTGTGACTGGGCTCGGTCGGGAGGGGGAGGAGGGGGTTTAAATATCCGGGCGAGCGACGTCGCCTGTGCTGGTGAGCTGACGGAGGCCGAATCAAGAAAGACGGCCAACAATGCCGGAACGGATGGCACAGGACCACGGAGATCATTGCAACAGGACACTCGCACCTGGCCCTTGAGAAGATCCTGACTCGGTCGCTGCGTTTGACGCTAGCCACGCCCGATTCAATCAGAGGCGCACAGCCAGAACTCGGCGCGTTCCTGTCTGCCATAGCCTCGCGGTCCACGCGCGAGACCGGCCGTTGCCGCCTCGTTCAAACGCTCACTTTCAGTCGGGGCCTGGTCGTAATCGTACTGGACAGGGCACGCCACGCCACACCCCCTGGGCACGTCGCAGATTCATATGCGCCCGGATCAGCGACGTCGTCGTCTGGCACCACAGCCAGCGGTGCTGCGAGATCCGCGTCGGCACGCGTGGCTGCTACAGACAGCCATAGCTCGCTTGCCGGTCGCCGCTCTCTCCACACCTGACACCTGAAACGACCGAGGTGGCCTGCTGCTGCAAGTAATCAAGTGCCCGAAGCGACCTCAGAGCTGGTCTTGCACTGCAGACCCCCCCGGCTGGCTGGCGGTGCACCCGGCGAATAGACATTGGCCCAAATGCGCGCCTCTTGGCCCACCTCACGGTCCGTCACACGCTCGACGGCACTCTGACAGCCAAGCACAAGCACTCCTCTCCGTTCTCGACGATGGCAAACAAGCCCAAACCACACCACGACGAAGCACCCTGCGTCGATACCCTTTGTAGAATCTCCGTCCCTCGCCTAGGAAACGGCCACAACGATCTTCCCTCTAAGAGAAACTTCAGCTTGGGCCTTGCTCCCATAACCCAAAGAAGATCCACTCGCCTGTTTTTGTTCTCGGCCATCTCGCGCTGGGCTTGTTGAATCTCGTTCAAACCGTACACCTGAGCAACCAGGTTCAAGTAGTCCGTGCCCGACGGGTCAGATCAGAAGCTACCAAAAAAGATACACACCCTATGAACGTAGGTTCGTATCGGCCCGCTGCCTTGCGCTCCTGTTATTTGCGAGGCTACTGCCCCAAAGCTGGCACTGCCTCGATGTTCATAGTTTGTCCGCTCAACGTCATGCTGTTGACGCACCTGTTGATCAACTCTGTCTGATACTTCAAACTCCGAGACCGAAGTGTGGATCCCTGGATCTTGAGTCGCTTATACAGGATTGGCTGGAGATTGACCGAAGGAACTTCGCCTCCTTTGAATGCGTATTCTTTTAATAAGAGTCTCGCGGATAAAATTGCATCTTTACCGCTCAATAACGCAAGGAGGGTCATCCTTCCGTCAATCGCCAGAGAATCCACGTTCTTTTCCCAGTGTGTACGTCCGACGAAATCGATTACCACATCGACACCCTTGCCGTCGGTCGTTTTTTTCACCTCTTCCGCGAAATCGTCGCTTGTATAATTCACGGCATGAGTCGCCCCATTCGGGATCGAGAGGAGCCAATCCAGCTTGTCTCTGGTCGACGCCGTGGCCGTAACCGTATCCCTGTGCGGAAATCGGCGTGCACCTCCGTAAAACTTATAGTGCTGAAACAGCATCAAAACCACTCACGCGCCGAAAACACGTGCGATCTGGATTGCCGCGACCCCTACACCGGAAGCGCCGGCATGAACGAGAACGTTATCACCTGTCTTCACTTGGCCATATTTGACAAGCCCTTGGTAGGCTAAACACAAGACGAGAGTACGACGTGCGTGCCGTCAACGGGGAACTGCCGTGCGCACCTGTAATGTAGTTTTCGGGAATACTTGCTGCCTCCACCCAAGACAGGTGGGCCGGTTTCTGGAGAAGTAGACCCTGATTACATACAACGTATTCGGCGTACGCTCCCTGGTCAAGAGATCGTGAGACCACGCGGCGACGTGTTTCGGAACCAAGAGCCATACACCCCCAACTAGGCCATAGACCTCATCGCCCAAGGACCACTTTGCAACGCCGGGTCCAAGTTCGCGCACAATGCCCGAAAATTCGACACCAAGAATGTGAGATGCACCCGGAGGCGGAGGATACATGCCCTCGCGCTGCGCCAGATCCATACGATTCAGGCCGAACGCAGCGATCTGAGGGCGCGGTGACTAATCCATCACAGCATCGAGCGGACAGAGGGGCACTTACCTTGACCAGCACTTCTCCCTCCTGCGGAACCGGCCGCTCAATATATCCGATGTACAGGTTCTCGATGGGACCTTGTCCGTCCTTGATCAACACGGCACGCATTGTAGACATCCTGGGTGAATGGTGACACAGAGATGGGTCGCCACCTCTTTCGGACCTTGCCGGGGTCGGCGCCTTTGTTACCCCCCCCCTTTTCTCGTCGGGTGTGTCCTGAAAATAGTCGGGTTAATGGTACACGGTGCGCGCAAACTGAGCGTACAGGAATAAAAGGTTTTGACGAGGCAGGAAAGTGGCGAAATCTGCGAACGTCAGACCACAAGCTACCGCAGCGCATTGACAGTGGAAAACGTTTGTACACTACACTGTAGTATTGCAGGAGTACGTAGGAGACAATTCCATAAGGCCCCCTTGCCAAGACATGTGTTCCCATGAAAAGCATAAGCCAGATTTCTTCCACGGAACATGACTCACACACGTCGGAACAACTGTAGGGCATCGTTCTGGCGCTCGGCGCTGCCCACGAGATACAGCATGGCAAGAGTGACTAAACAGGGCAGAAGGAATTTGGTTCTCTGTCATGATGGGGAATCAGCCTCAATGAGAGGAAGTCGGTCAGATCAACAGTCATCTCCGCATAGGACGTAGGTTAAGTTTGATTAGTCGAACAGCCTGAAAGATGAACGTTCTGAACGTTCCTAACAGCTGACTCTCGGGATGAGAGTGAGAAGAGGGATATCCTGTCTGACTAAGCAAGGGATGACCAAGGCTGTGTTCTCTCCGGTATTCTCCTTCTCAACTTGTCCTCTCGGTGAACCGCGGGACTTGGTGGTTCGCCCTTCTCTGTGACATTACAGTCATCCCTCCTGCATCGTAGGCACTTTCAGCCGATGCCAGTCGCAAAGGAGGCTTCTTTGCCGCTCTCTGGCAAGCAGATCAGAGTTGAAGATGTTCAAGAACTTTACGTCGAGCAAAGAGAAAAGTGAGCCGCGTTCTCTCCCATACGCCAACTTCACTGACCATCGTCTTAGCTTGCTTGGCGCAATAGACGCAACCAGCGGTATCTTGGCAAGCTTGCGGGAGTTCAATAAGAATGACTGGGTCGTCCGATATCCCATGCTCCAGGAGCAGCCCAATGACGTATCCGTCCCACCTTCAACACCAAAGCCTCGTCGTTCCATTCGCCGCTCTCTAAGTTTTGCAGACGACCCATCCAGTCAGACCGAGATTGTCTACACACACTCCCGACGAGGCTCTACTCGTGCTGTAACTTTGGCGTCGATCCCCGATGCCTCGGAACACCCTGGCCGGCCTGCTGATGAAGACGTGGTAGACTCACTGGGCAAAGAGGTGTTTTCCGACAAGACCGGCGACTTCACCATCCTTCGACTGGATCTCAAACTTGGTCCCCATGGCTCTTCGGCTTCCCCCGCCGCCCTGGTCTCCCAGTTGGAGAAAGGATCAATTGCCAAACTTCTGGACGAGCGTATATCCGCCGCTCTCCAACACATGAACAAACTTCGACTTCGTATCGAAGATACATCATCCAAGGTTTTGGTAACGGGAGACCTCAACTCTGGCAAATCCACTTTCGTGAACGCTTTACTCCGGCGGGAGGTGATGCCCGTCGATCAGCAGCCCTGCACAACCGCCTTCTGTGAAGTCCATGATGCAGCCGAGAATAGTGGGGTTGAGGAGGTTCACATCCTCAAGGACGGCGTGCAGTACTCTATTGTTGACGAATCAACCTTCTCGCGCGTCCCGCTTGCTGACCTTGAGAGCATCGTGACGGACAACGAAAGCGACCAGCCGAGGCTGAAGGTCTATTTGGCAGACAGCAGGGCTACGTCGGAGTCGCTCCTCAATAATGGAGTTGTCGACATCTCTCTTATAGACGCACCGGGCCTTAACCGGGATAGCCTCAAGACCACTGCGGTTTTCACTCGACAGGAAGAAATTGATGTCATCGTCTTCGTCGTCTCAGCTGAAAACCATTTCACTCTGTCTGCGAAAGAATTTCTTTGGAATGCCAGCAACGAGAAAGCATACATTTTCATCGTGGTCAACAAATTTGAGCAGATCAAGAACAAGGAGAAGTGCAAACGGCTTGTTCTCGAGCAGATCATGGAGCTTAGTCCCCACACGCACGGGAATGCACAGGATCTTGTTCACTTTGTGGACTCTGCTGCGGCGCTTCGTCCCTATACCGCCAACCCCGCGTTTGACGATCTCGAATCATCCTTGCGTTCATTTGTCCTCGTCAAGCGGACCCAGTCGAAGCTTCACCCTGTTTCTACGTACCTGTCCAAACTCTTGACCGACATCGACCTTCTTGTCGGCACAAATGCCATCGTTGCCCAGATGGACATCGACCGTGCCAAGGGCGACCTGGAGAGGGCGAAGCCGGTGCTTGAGAAGATGAAGAACGAGAGGGAAAACTTGGAGGATGCGCTCGAAACTGTTGAAGAAAACGGGGCGTCTGCTACCTCAGACAAGACCAAGGCTATCTTGTGTGGAGCCCTTGAACGAGTTGGCCGTGGCCAACCTGGCGTTGATGTCGCTATCAGCCTTCCCCGCTTCCCCGGTTTCCTCTGCATTTGGGACTATGCTCGTGACGTACGCAAGGCTCTACTTGCGAGTTTGGACGCTGCAGTCAAGCTCGCAGAGGATGAGGCTCGTGTTACTACCACGGCCAGTGTCAAGAAGATAGGACTGCTCGGGGATCGATTCCTTCCAGAGGGCGTAGAGCGATCGCATCGCGTCTTCATGCCGGAGGCCATGTTCAACATTCGACCGGGTAAACAAGGTGCCGCACGCCGCCGCTCCTCCTCAACGGCCAACGCCGTTGTTGCGGGTGGTGTCTATAATCTTGGAATAGGCCTTTCACAGCGCTCCGAGATGTTGGACACGTCTATGCTTGACTTGTTCGACTTCAACCATCATCTATGGATGCACTTTGGAGGTGGAAAGACGGACGAAGAAGACGCGGGGGAAAAGAATGCAACGGCTCTTAGCATTCTCTCGGTGGGTGTTGGCGCTTTGACGATGGTTGGAGGGAAGGCGATCGGTATCCGCGGCTTCATTGATGGTGCTATCCGGATCTCTGAGCTGTTTGCGGACGAGTCGGCGAGGAGATGGGCAGCACCGGTTATTGGGGCGGTGGTGGTTGGTGCTACGGCATACTTTATACTGGAACTTCCGAGCACGATACCCAAGACTATCGGCCGCCGGATTCGAGCCTCGCTTGTGAAAGTTGAGGATGGGGCCACTGAACAAGAGCTGTTTGTCAATGCACATGCAGGACGCGTGAGCCGCGAGACACGTAAGGTGTTGCGGTACGCTTCTTGGGATCTTCGGGAGCGCTTCAAGACCGCGATGGAGGAGAGGGGGAAGGAGGTCGAGAACGCGGAGGCACTTGAGAAAAAGGCAAGGAAGGCGCTCGATTACTTGCACGGCGTTGAGAGAAAGACGGGGGTCATTCGCGACGATGCCAGTTTGGCCACGGCGTTGTGAGCTAAACGCTGCTGTTTGATTTTTGTCGTTATGTTGCACTCTCCTTGATCAATGCATTACACTTTTTTTCTTTTTTTTTTTCTTGTGGTCTACCGAACTTGCTGCGGTCCTCCTATGTAAGCCAGTATATTATGGATCACCGACGACTGCGGTGGGCTCACTCGACCTCTGCCGGTGCCTGCTACCTGGACCGAGAATGCCCATCCCTCTGGTAGCAATCAGCTCTCTCTGTCCGTTCGTCGTCCTTCTCGCCACCTTGCCGTATGCATCTGCGGCTCAGTATTCCCTGGCAAAAGAATACTACGGGTCAACCTTCTTCGACGGCTGGACGTTCTACAACAATTGTACGTTCATTTCTCCTTCTCTCGAACCCGGTATTCGACGACTCGTACAGATGACAACCTAACGAACGGAGACGCGATGTAATCCTTTGAATGCGTTCGATGCTACCGCCGTCTTACCTGTCTAGCTTTGTGTCAGCCCAGACCGCATTCGCCGACAATCTTGCCTATGTCGACCCGACCACATCTCATGCATTCATCAGAGTGGACAATTTCACGACTGTAAGGACACATTGCTGCGCGTTTAACGTAGGTGCTTATCCGCACTCCTCTCGACAACCAGGTTCCGTACAACGACAAGCGAAACACCGTCCGAATCTCCAGCAACGACACCTTTGGTGTAGGTAGCCTATGGGTGACCGATATGTATCATGTACCCTACGGTGTGAGCTTCACCTCAAAAATCCAATCGCACGCCACGACAGTGATCTCATACTTTTTCCACCCAGTGTTCGGTCTGGCCTGCTTGGTGGAGGTGAGTGATCTGCTTCGTTCCCAGATATCCCCCAAACCCGTCCTTGTTCACAGCCAAGCAATCCAATGGCCTCAAGGAGGAGAAATTGATACATTTGAAGGTGTCAACCTGCAATCAAACAATCAAATGTCCCTACACACCGAAACCGTTCGTTATTTTAATTCATAGCTCGAGCGTTCATCACACTTGCTTTCTCAGGGGTGCACTCAAGTCTCGCCTAACGAAACGTCGACTCTCGTCACCAGCACCAACTGTTCCTATGTCGCCAACGCTAATGAGGGGTGCATTGTCATGGACCCGTCCTCGGCGTCGTTCGGAGCTGGGTTTGCCAATGCGAGCGGGGGAGCATTCGTGACGGAATTTGCAACAACCGGTATCAGGTGCGCAGACCACGCTTGGACTGGGTGGTGTCCTCATTTCTCATCGTCCACTTAGTATATGGTTCTTCCCGGTCAGTAGTGCGCTTGATTCTGACTACGACTCACCTTGATGCTCATCGTCCAGCGTTCCCAAATACCAAGCGCATTGTCAAGCAACGAGAGCACTATTGACACGACCACCTTCGGGACACCAGTCGGCAATTGGCCTTCCACAGGTTGCAACGTCCAGGAATTCTTCCAACCCCAGGAACTCATTTTTGATATAACGCTTTGCGGAGGTCCGTCTTCCTTTTTCGTTTGACTCGCCGAGAACGAGCTGTGCGCTGACCATGAAACAGATTGGGGTGAGTGATAGGAACGTGTTTGATTCGGATTTGCTCATATGATACCCATCACACAAGCTGGAAATGCTGCCATCTTCAATCAGACATGCACGGGTGTTTGCTACAATGACTACGTGATTGGCTCGCCGTCTGGCTACGACAATGCCTATTTTGAGATTGGTTATCTCAGAGTCTTCAGCGCAGGCAACACCAGCACTGTTGTGTCGCCTTCCAGCTCGGCAAGCGGTAGTGCAGCCCCCACCCAATCGAGCTCTGCGTCGAGTCTAGTGGAGAAATATGCATGGATAGTGGCGTCCATTTTGGCTGGAATCGGAATGCTTCTATAGAAAATACGTACTATCGTCCATGTCTTCTCTACTTCGCTTCCCACATACATACTGGCCAGGGCCGGTCATCGGACATGGGGGACTCGGACTACCAAGCGGTTGTCCTTGATACGGACTTTTTCTTTTGCCCAGATTGGCTGTGCTAGAATCGAGCAACGTGGTGTTTCAACGAACACGCACACACGCCGCCTGCCACCTGGGAACTCGGTGAGTCCGAGATATGAACCTTCTGACAGTAATCAATCTCGCCCAAAAGGCCTTATGACCTTGGCAAACAGTCGGGCCCGCCAAGCTACTTTCACAAATGTGGCCAGCGCAAACTTATAGCATCCGATAGAGTCAATCAGACATCCCACTTGGACTCGCCGGGGAAGAAGCTTGGACTCCGAGATCCTGCTGCCAGATGGCGTGGCACATGTCCTTGCCAGTAGTCGCCCCATTACATCGAATTGTAAACGAAACCAAATTAGCCCCCGTCGTGCAGCAGACCCTTCTCTGATAACCCTGACCTCCACGTTATTGGCCTGTCACAACTGCCACTCTCAACATGTCATAACGGTGTTGTCAATTCGGGGTAGAAGAATGCTATATCTACTCGGAAATGTCAAGTTCTACCGGTGGCTGGCTTTTTACCCACCATCCGTTCCTCGCCTCTCGTTCCCGCAGGTCCACACATGAATTCGTCAACCGATCCAAGTTGTTTGTTCGATGTAGAAGGCCAAGTCGTCGTGGTCACGGGAGGGGGAACAGGTATTACTCCGCGGTTGCTGTGCCTATTACAGCGACCTGATAATGACCCGTCCGCTCAAGGGATAGGGCTCATGATTGCCACGTCGTTGGAGCACAACGGTGCTACTGTATACATTATTGGGCGTCGTCTCGACGTTTTGCAAAAGGCTGCCTTGGAAAACAATGTTCGTCTCTTACCTTTACCTCCCCGACGACCCCTGAGCAGCTCCTTGTACAGAGGCACGGAAAGATTATTCCCCTCCAAGGCGACGTCACCTCTCGAGACTCTCTTCTTTCTATGGTGCAGACTATCAAGTCGCGGCATGGATATATCGATCTTCTTGTAAATAATGCCGGAATAGCACGCAATTTGCTCCCCCCTCACCTGCCGTCCCCGCTCGACGATACCGACATTCCGAGAGAAGAAACAGTACCTTCCATCAAGTCATTTCAGGATGCTCTCTGGAACACGGGCGGACCTGTTGGATTTGCAGAGACATTTGAAACAAACGTGACCGCGGTTTATTATACGACGGTAGCATTTCTCGAGTTACTCCACATTGGAAATTTAAGACGAGGTACCTTGCCCCCTAAACTGGTCGCGAAGCTGAGCATCTCGTTGAATGGTGCTACCGGCGAGGACGGGCTGCTTCGAGGGCCGGTGTCCACTGAATCTCCTACGCCGTACTACTCGCTGCCACCCTCACCCACGATTTCGCCGCTCCCCATGGGTGGGCCTGCGATGTCACCAGCGGGTGCGGCGAAAGGCTTGTCGTCACCCACATCTCAGGTGATCACGGTCTCATCGTCAGGCTCCTTCAGAGTAGATGCGCGTGTCCTCTCTGTTTCTTATACCGTGGCAAAACATGCCTGCACGCACCTTGGGAAGCTACTTGCGAACCTGCTCGCAGATTGGAATATTCGCAGTAATATTCTCTGTGTACGTACGTCCCCTCATCGCGCCATTCTTTTAAATAAAGAACCTAACTTGACATTTCGGACAACTAGCCGGGCGTGTGGCCGAGCGGTATGTACATTTTTTTGGCACTCGCTGGAGCATCGGCATTGACGGATCTCGCTTGCTTTTTTTTAATTTTTTTTAAAAACAGAAATGACGAACTTGGAGCACCTGACGCCCACGGTCCTGGCTCGGTCTGTTCCCCTTGGTCGTTCGGGGACCTTAGCCGATATGGCGGGTCCGATCTTGTTTCTCGCCGGACGTGCGGGTGCATACGTCAATGGTGCTGTCTGGCTGGTCGATGGAGGAAGAGTGGGCCAGGTCGCCAGTTCGTATTGAACACGTGTTGTCACCACACCCACACCCACAGGCACGGATGGTTCCGCCAATGGTGCCAAGTAGGGGGAGGGCTTGAGAAATCTAAGATAGATCCTTTGTTTTGTTCTCTTCAAGGATATACAAACGACCGTGCTCGTACGGTACGCGCCGATCGGTCATTACGCACATGGTTGGGACCCACACTAAAAAAAGATGATACAACATGAGAAATACGGGTCATCGGCAAGGAACTTTGGCGGGAAAGAGGATCCGATGAATGTCATGCCATCAATGCGTGCGTTATAATCTCTTGTAGATGTATGACCGATCTCACTTTTCTGGCCGCCCCGGAGGTTTGCTCGCGTTCTACAATGTCGCGACCGTATTGCTGTTCAGGTGTCGAATACAAAACATATCACCCACTGCGTGTTTCCACGGGGCAGAGTGACGTCTCGATGGCCCTGGAAATAGTTGGTCTGAGCTCGTCTCTATTTCTCGTCACGGCCGATTGATCATGAGTTCATCGTGCATGAATCGAATCTCGGGTTACGACGGTTTACGGCGCTCGAGTGGATCTTTAATTCCTTGTCGGTGACTATGCGAGTACAAGGATGACAAGTTGGTGCGGCGCAAAGGTGTGCACCGACAGTGCACCGACAGCGCCTGGTACGTACACATCACGCAAGTCATTATCGTGCATTGTGAAGTCGCTCTCTCTGGGGATGAAACGACGCTACAGATTATGCCTTGATATCCCCTTTGGAGAGCGCGTAGGTCGCCTCCAAGCGTGACTTGACGTAGTCCCCTGCAGTGACGACCTCATATTTCGCTGGGTTGCCTTCGGTGACACATCCTGGGATGGGCTTGAACGCGTCTTTAGACCCCGGCCTGAACCATAGATGGGGAGACAGACCTCTAGCTTCACGTCGTAATCAGTTCCGAAAAACAATGGGATCGAGTATCTTTCCTGGCCAGAAGCATTGATGGCGCGATGAAGGGTCGACTTGAATACGTCGTCTAGGGGAACGTCGGAGGTTTGTGGATGACTTGATGGGATGACTTACTAGTCCAGCGGGCGAATTGGTCACCGAGACTAG
>JBBPKQ010000001.1:70142-94931 GCA_038089315.1 Crocinoboletus aff. laetissimus | reverse complement strand
TTGAAGTTATGTGTGATAGACTAGTTATTGAACATCAACAGTCGGAGAGGCCAACGCGGTCGGTGGGAGTGTGGTGGGAGGTAGCGCAAATACGAGGACTGCTGATATGGATACAATGGAGACAAAGAGGGAACGAAGATGGTGTGCAAGTATAGAATGGTGTTTGATGGAATGGAAGCCCTACACGACGACGACGACGATGAGAGAGGTGATGGGCAACGGAAGACGACGTGCGCGACGCGTGGGATTGGATAAATAGAACACTGGATAGATGATGGACGACACCGAAAGGCGAAGTGCACGACGAAGAGAGGCAAGCTAGACGTGCGACACGACGACGACGGGTGCTTGTTCGCTGCGACTGTCGACGGCGATCGTGTTGTCAAAGTGTGAAGGAGCAAAGGAAGCGCGCGGGGCCGACCACAGAATCGACCCAAAAAAATCAACAAACACCAATATTTGGGTCACACCAGTCACGCCGCTTCCCACGCACGGACCCTAACCTTAAGCTATTCCCACGCTCGAACCCTCCATTGTTTGTAGTGAGTCAGTCCAACGTGCTCGATGGAGAGGTTGAGCGTGGATGTGAAGTGTCGTGCCGAGACGAGTGGACCGCCATGTACTTGCGCAAGCAGTCGAGTGCGCTGTAAAACGAACCGAAATGAACAACGAACACTTGGATGGTCGGGTGTCTGCAACAACATGGGTGGTCTCGAAACCCCCCAAGTTATCAATTTGGTCGCGACAGAATATCCTGGTTCCTCGCCCCTGCGTTTTTGGTGAATTGGCCAAGGTCACGTCACTCAATTAGCCCTTTTGTACTTTAGTGGTGCTACCCTTCGGTAGTCTCGCATATGGTGAAGCTAATGTCTCTCCGACACCTGTTACAGGCCACAGAAACTAGGTGATCAATCAAGATCAAGGACTGTCAGAACACAGGTATAACTTTTTCAAGAAAGTCTTTCAAGTCATCCAACTCCGCGCCACTTATCGAGTGAGCCAAGCCGCTGTACGTCACGAAGCAAAGACCAGGCGAACCCAGATCTTCCCTCCCCACTTTGCGTATAGGCATCTCGGTTACTAGCATCTCTGCGCAAATGCGTCCGTATTGGTATGGGACAACAGTATCCTCTTCGCCGTGTGCCCAGAAGATGGGTGTGTCAGAAGCGTGTGGACTAGCAAGCTAATGATGATCATAGGTTAAATGATCAAGTTGCTCCAGGTAAATCCACGAACCCACCAACTTGACCTTTGACCTTAAGGGTACCCTTCCGCTCAGAGGTGCAATACCAGCAAGCTTCCAACCATCGTGCCTAAGCTGACCTGTGCCCTCCCTCCTGGTTAGCGCAGTGAGTAATGTCATTCCTGCACCTTGCGAAAACCCCGTGAGGACCATGCGGGAGGATGGGATCCCAGTGTCCACTTCTTGCTGCATTAATTTATCCAAGTATCCGACTGTTTCGAGCATTCCAGATTCGTCATCCATTGGACCACTCTGCAAATCGAAAGTAGATAAATCATACCAAGCCCGCATCACTTCCCCTCCATGAACTGTAATGGAACGGAAGGGTCTGACACGACCTATCAGCCTTATAGTTTGTATTCGGGATGTGAATGATCCTACGCGTTTGGTAGTATCCATTTTACCCATGGAAAACGATCCTGAAACCTGGGGCTGATAATAGCTTTCCATTCCTCTGCTGCTCCTCCAAGGCCCTGAAGGATGTCGAGATGATTAGCCAAATCTGTTCACTAACATAAGCCTCTGGCCGTACATGGAGGGCAATGACGGTAGCAGTGTGACCCGCTTTTGCTGGTATGATAATCGCCTCTGAGCTAGTCATGCAACTGTTCCCACCCAGAGGTGTACGGTTCACGCTGGACGGGAAGGCAGGGTTACTGTAGTACACGATGCCCTTCGACCCTCCTACCCAAACAAGTGTCAAGTACTTTGTAATAACTTCGTGCCCTGCAAAGTTGCAGAAACAAAATTTTTGTTGTTTCGACTCCATAATCCGCGTTTAAACATTGCAGATGGGCCGCACCTACCCGTCCCTGTTGTAAAAGTCATATTACACCCAGGCTGTGCGTTTGAACCGAGAGGCTATCGAGCCTGACAGACGATTCAAAGAGCTAATATATAGAATAAATAAAATGGCGCGTAATGTACATAGTAGCGCGGACCATTATGCAGGACGAGCATATGAGAAGAGGACAATGCTAACCATCTTTTCGTACAAAACGTAACCAAGACCCCTCGGAATACATAATGAGGTATACATCTCGAACAACAACCTAACGAGTCTCAGAACTTGGACCAATTTCTCGCCAAAAACTCACCTATACACGCTCCAAGGTTCCAAGCGCCGTCTACTGTCAAGATCGTTCAAGTCCATGCTGCCCGTAGCCCTTTTAATGCCCCGAACAGAAGTAAGCAAGCAAGCAGGCCAATCGCCCAAAACGTCGCTCCAATGAACCTCCACCTAGCTCGCAACATCGCTGCCTCGACGGAATAGGGCGATTGTGGATCATAGTACGGCAACAATCCAAGGGTTGGCTGAGACTGCATAAGCGGTGTCGGCCCAAAATGTGACGGGGGTGCAAACTGTGGGCCAGAACTTGAGCTGAACAAGGACTGTTCCCTGTTAGGGTAGTGTCCTGACATTGCGTCCGCCAGCGAGCGTTGGGACGACGGCGAGTCCTCTCGATCGGGTGCGTGTACCGAATACGCAGGAGGGGGGGTGTCGAGGTTTGTGTCGTGCTGCGAGTAAGGTATTTGCGGCGACATTGCTGGTGAATGGGTTTTTGCACGAAATGAAGTAGGATTTCATGCTTGATAAGATTTTACCTAGCATATCTACGTACTCACTGGTGCGTATGTAATGCTACGAAGTGTTATTCTTTGGTCTGATCCATACCCTCGAACCACGGGAGGTATGAAATCGGAGACCCTTGAGCAGTATTTACTGAAGAAAAGTATGATACGGAGTGTGACGACGATCTATATGTCCGAGAATATATGTGCGAAAGAGCGCAGCGATGTTGCAGGATCAGATGAACACCATCAGCTCGGAATTTGTTTACCTCCAGGTTTGTCAGGCGACGGTGATGTACAGCCCTCAGCGTGGGCGAAGGTGCAAAGTAAACCCTCGGGAGGGTTCCTATGATGGTCCGAGACCAAATAATCGAACGTCCCTGGACCAAGTGATGGCCCAGAGTTCTGTAAGGGCCCTAGGAGGGGCGGGATGGGGGGAACCGACTCTGATGGCCAGTGTGCTATCATAGGATTTTTGGACTGCGTAACACCGGGAATCATAGTTATGCTTGAATTGTGATTCCCTGACGAGACATTTTGTTGGGGCGAATGCAATGAAAAGTAATGGGAGGAAGATTGGGCCATCGTGGGGATAAATCGGGTTCGGTCATCATCCTGAAATGGGGATAAGAGATGGTCGCTGCTTCGGTGCGACGGGAAGCTAGGCTGGAAAGGATACGCTGGTGATTGGGTACGAGGAATCGAATGGGGGGACATGGTAGGCCGCAGTTGTCCGCTCTGGAGGTGGGCCCCGCGGAAAGGACCAGCGGGTTGGATGTTGGTCCAAGTGTGATCCATATCCCAGAGAGTATCATATTCATATTTCCCGAACGATCCGCAGCTATCCTGAATCGAAACCCCGTAATGTTGAGCAGGAAGAAGAGACAGAAGTTCTGATGCATGTTGTTGTGTGTCCGATTGCTCATATTGGCGTCTTGGAAGAAACGTTGTATTAAAGTTAGTCGAGTTCTGTGGCGGCAGGTGTCCGGCGCTCCGATCCAGTATCTCGAGATCACCATGAGGGCGATTTGACGAGCGATGGGAAAACCGAGGCGTAGGTGTACAGGGAGGAAATGTCAACCCAGCTGCATCTGGTCGGATGTTTAATGGAGATGGAGAGAAAGAACTATAAAGTCGGCTGGGCTCAGAGCTTGTATCCTCCTCGTCCTCTTCCGCAGGCGTTACTTCGAACTGGGTAGGTGAAGTCAGCGCTGGCCCCATCTCAGACATTCGATCGACACTGAATATGCGTGTAGAGAACGGGCTAGGGCCATGAGAAGCATGGTGACCCGACCATCGTTGTCCCCATATCGGGAGCTTAGTGTTGATGTTAGCATACCAATGTGACCCGATTCAGCGATGACTTACACATTCCGGCGGGACATCTCGTAGTTCATTGCCGATTACTCTCCCATAGATCATGAAGGAGGTGGAAGTGGGATGGGCTAGGCAAGTGTGCTGTACCTCTTCGGTCAACAGGACATCTGCAAGAGATTATAAGGGAGCTCCGGTAGCACAACGTGTTGCCAGCTGCTGCCGGGGCGAGCATGAACAGCCTTGGTCCGCACCCGTCTACGTTACATTCATCTGTATAACGACACTTGGACTTGCTTTGACATGAGGACAACGTGGTTGTCGGTGCCACAGCCAAAATTTGCCGTTCGGCGAGAGTGGATTCGCGTCATTGCAGTGCTAGGACTGACCCCATGCGGGTGAAAAGGTGAACATTGACTGTTGCACAGACGAGCACGCTGTCTCTCAGGTTTGTGGGCGTGCCCCGAGATCAGAAATCGGGGCAAAGCCGCGCGAATGGGCAAAAAAGTGCAAACTGAGATGGACATACGCGCAGTCGGCCTCGAGGAAACCTCGCGCTCTGCGGCAGTGCAAAGCCGTGAAACTTGAACACCTTTACCGGTCCTTTGGGGCTCGAACGTCGGTGACCGTTTGGTTCACTGTGCAGAACCGCCTTCAATAATCACCCTTCAGGCACGGCTACGCCAGGTGCAGCGAGGCAAAGGTGAGGAATTCTATTCTGTGGAATTCTGGAAACCCAGGAACCCGGATGAATCGTGTCGAGAGGAACCGGGGCGACATACGTAGAAGTTTAGTGTGTCCGGCGGTTGAATACACCCGGTGTGTACGAGAATCCTACAGGTATGTACCATTCGTGCCGGGCGTCAGTGTTTCGGGCTCGGGGATGCGGGCAATCGCGTCCACCAGATGGAGCGTAACTTAAACCTTCCGAGTCATCGAGTCATCAATCATAATAAATCTATCATGATCAACACTGATGCACAAAACAATGATCAGCCTGCTCGAATATATAAATGCAATCAGTGATGCAGCTAATGTACAGTGAATATCCTACTAGTAGAATGCGCAGTAAACGTTTCGAAGTAGCTTTATTCCGCTAATATGCCCTTCCTCTCAAAGTTCCTGACTGAGAAGAGGAAGTACTCGAGCTTTTAGCGACTCCCTGCAGTCTACGGCGTACAACTTGACGGGGTACAAGTGTCGGGTTCCTTCCCTTAAGAGTCGAATTAATCGTCGTAACCGTTCCTGCTCTAGCTCGGATCGTCGCCGGAGGTACTGTTGTAATAGCGCGACCACGGGTTGTAGCACTCCTTGATGACAAGGGAGCCATGCGTGCATTACCCGCCCCTCTTGCAGCGGGGCGTACGGTCGACTTACGTTTCAAAGGGTCCAATACTCTCTGCCTCTTGGCCTTGGTGTTACTATCATCGTCGCCGACTTCGCTCTCAACCTCACCCTCGCTGGTGCTTGATTGGAAAGGATCCGGTGAGATGGAAGGTGGAGCAAATTTCCCACCCAAAGTGGCGTTTCGGGAGTGAGTTATCGGGAGCGTACTCCGAACTTTTCCCTGGAAAACCCCATGAGCGCGCTTTCGGCCAGCTAAAGAAGAAGTCCCAGAGCTCAAAGAGTCTGATGACGTTTTCGTCCGCAAGGGAGACGCGTTATCGCCAGTTGTGAGTGCGCCTGTCAAGCTATCGACGGAAGAACATGCACTGGATGGCATGGCTTCTGGGAAACGATGGGGAGTCCTCAACGACGCGCCAAAGTCATCCTCGCTTAGACCTGCCTCACTACTACACATGCTGTCATCAAGCAAGGTATCTTCGTCTGGTTGTCGCATGGTGTCGGAGCTTGATCGATAGCTATTAACCCTGGGAAGAACTTTGTTATCGTTGCTTGAGCTGTGCACGGAGCCAGGGTATCCCGCGTGCTGCCTCTCAAGCGTCTCGTCAAAATCCTGCTCGTCTTCGAGAATAACGGGGTACGCAGAATCGAAAACGAGACGACGATCACTGTCCGATCTTGTGGTGACTGAACTAGGGAGGGAGGCCGATGCAGGTAGTGGCGTGGACGGGTATGCAGATGGAAATGCCGGGTATGTCCTCCACTCGGGTGAGTGGTACTCAGGGGCGGTCCCAAGCAGGTCAAGCATAGTGATAGGTTCTTGGCCTGATACGGGGCAGGCAGAAGCAGGGGGATAGCATATTTGGTGTCCGTTACGCTTAGATAGGATCCGAGAATACCGAGGTGGGTCCTGAGATGGATGTTCGCTGTACGCGGGGAGTGATGCAGTAGAAGCAGACCTCGAGTGTCTGTTACAAGAAACTCTCGAGTCAGCAGGATGGTTTACGGACGGACGGCCATTCAAGCGTTGATTATCACAGACACTGCAGGCGGACCCGTGTCCTTGATTTTGCACACGAGAAGTCTGCACAGCACCAACACGCTCAACAAGAATTGGAATATTGGAGTGATTGGTTGTGCGTGTTGAGTTTCCCAAGTCGGCTGAATTAGTGCGCGTGCCGGAAGACAACTCGCTGAGCCCTTCTTCCGACTCCCTGGCAGTACGCCAGGAAGGAACCCAAGACAATGAGAGGATATAATCCAATGGAACTTGCAAAAGAGTAAAAAAGAAATCCCCTATGTCGTGTGAGATCTCCAACATTGGATCCACCACTGCAGTGTAAGGCTTGACGAGGGGACGAAGGACATGAAGAAACAGCGGTTCTGCACCCTATAACAATGTTAACTTCAATGACCAGGGAATATACCCTAATTTCTACGCACTTTGGCACGAGTCAGCACAAGAAAAAGCAGAAACACTGATTTGATTTCGCTGTAAAAGGGGAGGAAGATACCAACGACCCGGTCGAACGTCCTCTCATATGCCGCGTAACAGCACTACAGAAATCAGATGAGACCTCGTCTTCAGTAATCCATCCATTCAGCGTTACCCAAACAACCCAAACAGCCAAACAGCCTTTGAGGTCCCTCTTCCTCTGGGTTGTGGCACGGACACTCGGTTTTCCACCCCGCCGCGCGGATGGGGGAGGAGGCTTTAAAGTCTTGAATGTTTCGTAAACATTCAAGAAGACGACAAAGAATCGGAGGGCTGGCACCACCAAGGGCATGTCGAAAAGAGTTTTAGCAATAGAATGGATACACGACAGAGAAGTCTCCCGCTAGCTAGGAGGTGTATCGACAGTGTTGAGAGCAACGCGGGCACGCATCGTGTTTGAACAATATTAGGTAAGCGATAAGGACCCTTTAAAATAAAACGCTAATGTTTTTGGTTACGAGGTCGAATAAAACCGGGGGACCCAAGGAATGGTGGACGATAGCCTTTGTTCCCATCTGATAGGATGCGATACAGTTGAACAGGCTTTGGGCAGTCGCATTGCCACATAAAAAGGAACAAGGACCGCTCGGTCCACCAAGTCGTCGATGGTGCATGTACCCAGTCATAAGTAGGTGACAACGGGTGCTCAATACTTGGTATTCAGCGTTCGATTATCGGACAGATGGCATAAACTTCCGGAAACAAGCCAATTGGTCCGTGAATGCACAAAGATACAATGTTGTGCGGCAAGCGGAAACAACATAACCGTAGGAAAGAACGGGGTCTTGGTGAGTAGCGGCCTTCCAAATTCCCACAGCGGCCACACTAGTACTAATGCCCAAAATACGAACCACAAGAACTAAGAAACCCCCAGAAGGTTTCGAAGACATTGAAAGTGTAGGTCGAGTATGAGAAAAAACGCTTCGGACACTTATTTGCCGCAGGTCCTCGATGACTACGCAAAGAGGATGAGGGACGCTGAGAACGAGTCGCACGAGGGCAAGCGCAAAGCCGAGTCGTTGTGGCCCATCATGCGTATCTCCCACACTCGTTCGCGATATATCTATGAGCTCTACTACAAGCGTGAGGCCATATCCAGGGAACTGTACGACTGGCTGCTGAAGGAAGGGTATGCGGACGCCAAGTGAGTTGCCTCCTCATGTGTATGGCCCGAGGCTAAACTGTATTAGCTTGATTGCCAAGTGGAAGAAAACCGGCTATGAAAAGCTATGTTGTCTGAGATGTATTCAGACAAAAGTGAACCATTTCCGCCTTCATTCTATAATTCCCGGCTTATGATCATTTAGGATATGAATTACCAAGGCTCAACATGCATTTGCCGTGTGCCCAAGGCGCAGATCCGTGCAAATACTATAGTCGAATGTGTACATTGCGGTTCGTCTAAGCGGGTATCATCTTCGCTCTGTTGCTGAATGGATGAAACACAGGGTGTCGTGGTTGCAGCTCGGACTCGTGAGGAAAATACTGTTATCGTCGCTCGCCAGCACACCTTTGATGCTACGGTCTTTTACTTTGCGATCTCCTGGCTTCCCGGTCTCTATCTAGTATGGTCATCCTGGCTCTCTGGACTCGTCACGGCACTGCCTACTCTTAGAGCTGTATCTTCGACACCCCCCTGGGAAATTTGTAGCATCTTGGAGTGCAGGGTTTCGTGTTGATAGCAATCACAATAACGAATTCAAGTAGCTTGTGGACAGCCTGTACTGATTAACCCTGCGATGAAGCAACTCTTAACTTGTCTTGTCTACAAGTCGCAGAAGCCATTAGTAAGTGTTTACCCAACATGGATATGTATGATCTGCGTACCTTTCTTCAGCACAAAATACAACACACCTTGTTCACGCTCGTACGCACAGTTGCCCAACGAAGCGCTTCGAATCTCGGTTGAAAGTGGTGAAGCTTGTAACGTATTGGTCGCCACCGCAACCTTGCGCTCATCTGTTGTCTTGTCCCGAATTAGGGTATCCTTCTCTTTCGCCCTTGGATCTTGGTAACTTCTGTGATGCGGTCTTCAGTAAGTGGACATGATATAAGTCCAAGGGCGGGGTAGACGCGGATTTTTCACTGCCACCAAACCCAACGATAGTAGCTGGTGAGACGCATTGCTTCTTCCTTCTCCATGTAGAACTGACCCATCATTCAGACGCGTGCTCTGGTTCCAGTATCAGAGGAGCCAACATATCTACAAAAAGCAGTCAAGTTTATGATATCGGAATGTCTACTTCCACCAGTCTAAGGAGGCGTCCTCATTGTCACAAATGTGGGCTGCCTATGCAAGGCCACAGGCGGAAGAGCGGAACGTTCGTATGCCCTGAGGAGACATCTATGTTTACAGAAACTGTGTCAAGTACTCGCAAGACTCACTCCACGCCACTTCCGTCGCCTCCAGCCTCCCCGCCGCCATCCCCGGGTTTCTCGCCTGTCCGCGAGAAACCCGTTTTTAAGCCACCTCCAGGAAAACGTTGGCATTGGAGGAACCCGAACTGGGTTTCTCCGCCTCATAAGATGCGCCTGTACACCCCAAGCGACGGGGAACGCGGGTCACTTGCCCCGACCGAACCTGTCACGGAGAGCCAGAGAGGAATCAACTTGTCTCCGAACGTCATATGGGAGGGGGAAGAAGGTGAAGGTGAAGGACGAACCCCTTCTGCATCATGGACCGGAAATGTCGGCGAGGAAGACAATGGCGTTCAGAATCGGGAAGAGTTCGAGTTCTTCCCTCGTGATTCAGGCCCATCCCCTCACCCATGGTCGCCTTCTTCTCAACCCCCCGTCACCGACATTAGCCTTAATACCGCATTGCGGGCTAGCACACCTCTTTTCAAAGTTTTCCGTACCCCTCGCCAGGACCTCGTCGATGTTAGGCGGACTGCCGTACGTGAGGGAAAGCATGTTGCCATCATCAACACTCCCCTTGCCCATCGCGCGGTGGCGAGAGTATCAGCAGATAAGTCGTACGGGACTGTCTGGGTTGTCGTCAGTGATCGCGTCGAAGACTTGAAGTATGCGATCGACTCACAGCAAAGGGGCATGCCTGGTACGTTCTTCCCAGAAGAAGCGCAAACTGTGGGGGTGGGCTTTTTTCAAGTGGTGGTTGCTGGTGCCTTGGGTGGCCTCATGATGGCCGTTGGACTCGCATGGTTGTAGCGATTCAGATGACGATCAAGGGTTCGTTTTGAGGGGCAGGAACTAAAGAGGTCAGGATTACTATGCTTTTATCTACCACATGCACTACTGTGTACTTCCATGCCAATGACATGCTTCTATGTTTGCTTCGGCGTGAAGGCTTCTAGTCAAGGTTCACGCGAAAAATAGAGTAATAAATAATAGTCCATGTAACATTTGCGGGTGAGTGTAACATATACAGCTTCATAAGTTACCATTCATCACACCTTTTCATACAGCCCAGTCATCTAATGTCCCATATCCAGGTCTGCTTCCCCATCCCCGCGCCATTCTCTCTTCCATTCTCTCCTCTCGACTTCCCACCCCCCCCACCCCCCCAGAAGACAGCCCCCCGCCTAGCAAAGTCTTTAACCACCCACCTGTTTCCTCTTTATCGCTGCCTTTTCCTTGCTTGCTCTTCTTCCTGCCCTTCCACTCCCCGAGTCTCGACGTGCCAGGTCGCGAGCCGGAGTAAGACTCTGGAAGCTCTGCGAAACTGATACGCTTCGGTGTTGACACACCTGATGAAGGTGCGCTCCCCATCACCCTTGCCATGCCATTACCAAATACTTCGGACAAGCTCATCGTGCTTGGAGACGGCGAAGGTGTGGGAGGTATTGAGCGAGCCTTCAGCGAGGAGTGCGCTGGCGGCGACGGGGGGCGGGTGGACATCGAGTGACGATTCTTGGTATATAGTCGCGATATGGACGCCGTGGCCGTCGATGTGCCTTGAATTGGAACTGGAGGTGGTGTGATAGGAAGGAAAAGGGGGGCACGATGAAGCTTTGAATCTTTACGCCGAAGGGTATTGACAGATGTCGAAGAGGGATGGTCAAGAATTTTTCGCAACGACTGAACAGTTCGATAGCCAGTCGGACGATCAGAAGATTCTGACGAGGATGGAGAGCGCTCTTCGTCAGCAGGCATCGTAGGCAACGATGTTAGGGAAAGAGAGGGCTTTCGAGGTGTCTCTGAGCGAGATCTCGAGGTCTGCGTTTGAATTCTCGATCGGCTCCAATCTGGAAACGAGTACGGCGTTCGCGCAGGGCAAGGTGAAAACGTAGGACCTGTGCCTATTGGGCTGGGGGATGTACACCTGTCACGAGAGCGCAATAATCGAGCAGAAGATGGAGGCGTCAGAGACCCTGAGCGCTTGACAAGATTTGACAAAAAATGGTATGCTGGAGTGGAGTCCTCCGGCTGGGTCTTAGACAGAATCCCCGCCGAGGATGGAGGCTGTATCTCCTGACGATGCGCAAACAAAAATTCTCGAGAATGATCCGAGTGAGAGGACCCAGATGCTCGGAACCCCAACGTAGAAGGCAATGTTATCAACTGTGGATCCGCGGTGGACTCGACATACTGTGTGAGGGCCCTTGGAGCAGGTGCAACCAGTACATCACGGGTAGGATGTGAATATCGGAGATGAGAGCCCGAAGACCCATCCAGCTCCAGAATTGATGGCTTTCGTCGATACCTTAAATCTGGCATGGTGGTTGTGGGTAAACTTCGGCTCATAGTTCCCTCGTCCGGATGAGAAGCGTAATGACTCCCCCCCTCCTCTCCGAATAGCTTGTCAACCCCCTGTGATATTTCTTCCAGGTGGTGCATCCACGTTTCATGTACCCCACTGTTCACCCTGATCCGCGTAGACAAGTTCCGAGCACGCACCTCCAGAAAGTGATTGGATTCATTTTCGGAGGAAAGGAGGGCAGAAAGACTGGACTGTGTGGACATGGTGGTCCGAAGCAAGGCGTTAGACATCTCGAGCGCGTGTACACTGCGTTCAAGTAGCGTGTCGAGGAAAGGGTCGGGGGCAGCCGTAAAGTTGCGCTTGCGTCTGCGGATGTGTGTGGACGACCGTCGTGGGGGTGGGTGAACTAGATGATGTTGTACATAGACGTGGTCGCCTTCTGTATCGGCATCCGCCTCGTCTGCGGTTTCTGGGTAATCGGGTGGTCTGTCGGACTCCGCTTCTGTGAGCGGGAGTGGGACAACGGAGCTGCTCCAGCCAGGGGGCGACGAATATTCAGGGAGGATCTGAATGGACTCCGAAGACAATTTTGATGCTGAAAACCGTCTGCGGTGTGTTCTGCGATGCATGAGGTCGTTATTTGGACGATGCACCCGTTACGACTCAGAGGCAAGGAGACGAACAGTTGGAGTCAAGTAGAGACCACTGCGAGGAGCGGCAGATACGGACAGGTCAAGGTCGGATGGATCGTTCTTCCAACCATTCCCCTCAGCGAACGAGCGCGGAGAACAGCCATTCCGATGACAAAGCATGACTCAGTTCCCGAGTTTATATGGCATCACAGGTAGCGTACAACCTCGAACACACCGTGGCGACAAGTCGACAATCACATCTGTTTCCCAAGAACGATAGCGCCAGGTTATCTGATACAATGGATGGATGTCGACTCCAAATTCGTTGATAGTCAATCCCGGCAAAAATCTGCAAAGCCTCAGACAGGTACCCCCTCTATCATGATTGGCTCGGGGAGCAAAAATTTGTCAAATGAGCCAGCAGTCTTCTCCAAGGCATACTTGCTGGTATGATGTCGTATGACACCAGGGAGGTAGAACCTCCACGTCGTCCAAAGGAACCAGCGGCCGTGCTGAGCCAGTGTCGTCTCGTAGTCGGCTAAAAATGACCGACATCAACTGCACGCAATGAAGGACATCGTAGGCACCCGTACCTCTCAAGGCCTCTCGCAGATCCAACCACTTTTTCGTCACGTCAGTCAGGATAACGTCAGCTCCCCAACGGACACACTTGACCAAGACGTCAATTGTATTGGACCAGGATGCGAAAGGACGACTGACTTCCATCATATGCTCTGGCTCGTTCACCGTCCATACCATGAGCTTTTTACCCGCGGCCCTGCACTCTTGACGGAAGCTGGAAAGGAACAATGAGTATAGCCAGGCACGGCACTGAAGTTGCTGCTTACTTCAAACCGTCACTTCCGGCTAATGTAGAGAACGCCATCGAAAACACTTCTACATCATCCCAAAAGTATTCCCGCGCCAAAGTAGTGCTCTCGCCAATGTGTGATCTGCGACAATAGGGTAGTCTCGCTTTTGCGTATGCCGCGAAACGGGGATGCCAAAGTCCTAGCAGTATACGTGGTGCAAGCTTTGTTTCCCATTCTGGTTGCTCGGCAACAATGGCATGCATTAGTCGAAAAAGACGGTCCGGATCGTTTTGTACCTTGACATCGACGTTAAACCTTACATGCTGGTTCTCAGGCTGGAAGAATTGGTTAATTCGTAGTGCCGTGAGGGCCAGGCTTACTTTCATAAGGAGTGCCACGGTCTCCGCAAACGTGGGTATAGATTGTTTGGGTTCCTTCTTGGTGCGAAGATGTTGCATACCACCGTTGCCGTACCAATTCCGTTCTCGAATTAGACCTGCACACCATTGGTCACTGTCAAACGTGCACTGGCGGCGCAAAAAGCACCTTCCGAGTCCGTTGTCCTGTCAAGAGCTGATTTGGCGCACGTTGCAAAGTGTTACCAAAAAGAGTAAAGAGGATCATGGGGTGCCGCTTACCAGGATCATGAAACATTATTACCACACCGTCCGCGGAGACGTGGACGTCTGAGACTCGGGTTACGTGTAACATCACCAGGGAGGGTGGTCAAATACCGCTCTCGATGCCCTCGGCCCCATCTCGTATGGCGGCCTCAAAGCTCGCAAGTGTATTCTCGGGGTATGCTGCAGAGGCCTGTAGAAGAGTTGGCTGGGCAGTCGCGACTTTGACTCCAGACCACGTACACCGCGATGACCCCAGCACTCTAAACCACGGTCTCGGTGACAAGGACGGCGACCAGATACAACGAGACACGTACCAGGCAAGGCCGAAGGTGTCATTGGTCACGTATACTCCACTGGTTGGAGGGCGATGGCACGGGAACCTACAAAAAGAGGGAGAAAGATGGGGTGTAGCAGAGGAGATCAGACAAGTTTATATATTGGAGCAACGCGTTGCTGGTGCTGAGAAGGGAAGCTGATTAACGAAATCGCAACCGTACCTATTACTTGCCTGCCGGCGATAAAACGACAGAAGGAATTTGCCGAGGTGCCCAGGTCGTTGTGGCAAGCGAGCCGTACGTGTGAGAGATGGTGCACCACGCCCAGGTTCCACCCATACGACATACATCCGCCTGCAATGGCACAACACGCATTTTGAGGGTCTACTTTGATCAGAGCAGTCGCGTGGTGGAGTGTGCTCGTAACACCCCGTTTACAGTCAACGTTCGGATGGCAAGTAGGAGGCAATCCGAAATGCAGGAAAACTACAAACAGCCGGATGCAATCATACGAACCGAAGTCGTTACACATTTTGAATTGGATGGGGCGGGGGCAATGTCGCTGAGGGCGGCCGCTTTCTGAAGCCATCATGAACATATCCGTACACCGAGCCATTAGAATGAGTAACTCTTTTGTCCATGTGTTCATGATTTAACTGCTCACCACATTACATTAATTGTGGACACGCGGGACTTGAGCTCGAGTTCGGCGGCGAATGTGACCAGCATGTCATGCGATGGCTGGCTAACCAAATCGTCTGGAGTAATAAGATGATCGACAAGATGGATGGAATTGAAAAAGTTAAAATTCGGCTTGTTCTCCAACGTATGTGTATTACGTCGCTGTGGCAGCGACTAAACAAGGGGTATTAAAGTTCTCGTTATAAGAGGTACGAGCGAAATCGTTACCAAGGGCGTCAATGAACCGGCCTCCTGACATGAACCACGCCTTCGTCATCCGTCTCTCCATACTCGCTAACACTTCCATCTAGCCGCGAGCTCTGTACAGACGCAGCTGGCTCGCTCGTTTCACTGGGCGTCTCTTCACTTGGTGTTGCTGGAATGCTGGGAACGGCATCCTCTATGAAGGCCAAGCCGGAAGATTTTTCGGCTGATGGCGGCTCCGGTGTCGATTCAGACCCATCCTCCGGCTTGTCGTCACCTTCACTATCCACCTTCACGGAGATGTCGAGTAAAGTTGCGAGCATTTGCTCTCGTGTGCGTGTTGCGAGGTCAGCGACATCCGCCAGCGTCAAGTCAGTCGTGTGGGTGGGTGGGAGGACTGTCGTCATTCCAATTAATCAGTAAGGTCTCGGCCAATGTAAGAGGTTGACGGAACAGCGGGTGCCCACTCACCTCGGACCTTGATAACCCCTGTGCCGAATACGCCCTTGTGGTACAACCTCCAATAATTCTCGCAAACAATGGGCGTGACTGATAGGCCGGCCTGGATGGCAAGATGGAAGGCACCCTTTTTGAATGGCAACAAGGTAGGCACTTCTTCAATATGCCGTGTTCCTTCCGGGTACATCATCAATGAGAGGCCCTCTCGCTTCATCTCCTCTCCTGCGGTTTCCAAAGATTTGTGTGCCTTTGTGCTGTTTCCGCGATCAATAAAAATCGCGCCAGACATGTACATCCAAGGACCGAGAGGAGTCCACTGGAGTTCTCGCTTAGCCATGATGGATGCCTTTGGAGGGAACATTCTGCGTGAACGTCGACCAATAAGCGTAGGTCAGACCAGGATGCAATGGGGGGGAAACGACAAAGAAAACGGCGGACGCTGACCTCGCCAGCCACAGGATATCAAGCATGCTTTGGTGATTCCCGACCATGACAGTTGGTCGCGTTTGGAGGTGTTCCTCGCCCTCCACCTCCACTTCTAAACCGAGTCCACGACTGACCAAGTTATAGAAGGTCCGTGCAACAACATAGTTAACGTCGTGTCGGCGGCCGACAAGGGTCATGCCGACTGCCACGATGATTCCCCATGTTGATACGACGACAAGACCACCCAAGAAGATGCTTAGTCTCCAGTAATAACGACCTACTGGGGACGTAATCGCGATGGAACGGAATAAAAGAACTGGGAGGGAGATGTAGGCTAAGGGCTTCACAACCAAGGCAAGAAAAGACATCTAGCGGGTAGTATGTGGTTAGGAAGTGATTTATCAGTGGTGGGATTACTACGCACGCTGAGCCCAGCAGCGCGCCGCAAGGTTTACAGGTCTGGCACTGGGGGAGAGAAGTGGGAAAATGGGCAAGTTTTGTTTTCCTTAATATGGAACACTGCTTCTCACTCGCTGCCCCGAGTCAAAGGGGATTACAATAATCGACCCTGTTGTCGTCCCATTCCAACACACAACAGATATGGCGCAGAACACTAGGATATCCTTTCCTACGCGTGCTACACTACTACCTTTTTGCCTCGCAGGGACTTACGACGAGGCACCAGAATCTGCCCCTCGTCTTCTGAAAAGGTTGAGCTTGCGGATAACTTTCTTTTCCTCCCCCTCTTGCCGTTTGTTTGATGTCTATACGGCTGCTTCGTGGAACCACCTCCACCCTCACCGCGTTGCCCCGCTAGATGTTTTGTCATCTGACAGTCGGTAGTTGGCTGTGTTTCATCTCCGGGATGACGGACATTGGTCGGTTTCTTCCCCTCAAGAGACATGTTCTCCCAGCCACCTTGTTCGGCCATCGTTTGGATGACATCCCAACACTTTGCAGATACCCTTTGCACACTGAGGCGGCCGCGGGTGATCAAAGGCATCGCTTTGGGACGTCGAACTCAGAAAATCGCTGAGGACGAAGCGGAGACCGCCACGATACCTTTGATCGCACTAATACCGTCCTCGCCCACATAACTGACCGCCTCAGGGGGTTTGGCAGAGGGAAGATCTGCAAGATAACGAAGAAGGGATAGCGGGACGAAATACCTTGCCCGTGAGACAAACTTTGCATCCACCATAAACCACCTAGGGTTGTCCTTGTATGATTTCTAGTGATAGCGAGTAGCGAGTGACTGCGGAACCTCTGCTGATCACATAAACCCCTCACCTCATCAAAATACGGATGTGCACTGGCCAACACGTTCATTTCTCGGCGTGAACAGGCCGTTTCAAAAACACCTACCTGTCCCATGCAGTGTCTGTCATCAACCGATCAGTCAGTGGCGACGGAATTCTAGAATCCGCGACAGGCATACAATCTGGGTAAGCCTCTTTGGAGACCTAGAGACAACTGAGTATGGAACTTTGGAGGGCCGCTGCGCAGCACACCTCGGCAAAACCAGCAATACCTAGTATTGGATATGAGATAGCCTGGGCGACACGCGTCATTTACAAACCTGGGTTCTTACAGTTCGAATGATAGAATAGAATCTGTGCGAGCATCACAAAAGAGTGTGCGTATTGGGTGCTGGCTGACCTTGTCCCCGAGAACCATTTCTTTCATGAGATTCCTTGCTTCATAGTTGCGAACGCCTTCCCACGGAGTGGACCCCACTGACTCAAAGTCATCGACACCAAACTGTTACAAGGATGGTCAGCGGTTGCACGTAGCACTAGTATGTGAAGACATGCCTTGACGTCTTTGCCTTTGACGATGCGCGAATTTGGCTCTGCCTTCATGAGCCAATACTTTTGTGTATGTCCCTCCATGGCGTTGCGTCTCAAGGTCTCATGTCCACATGCCCGCAGTTTTTTTGGACTCAGCCTGTCACAACCGGTCCCGGAGCTCGCCATCCTCGCGTGAGTCAGTGCGCAGCAACATGCGTGTAAGTACTGTGGTGGTGGTGGTAAAACTCAGATTGGCGTGGCCCCTGCCTCTCTACGAAGCAGGGCGGGGCAGATCTTTGTGGGGGCTAGGAACAAGCGATAATGTGACCCTTGTCGATGTAGTCTATATTAGGCCCCCAAATTTCACAGCCTTCAGTTGCTGTGGACACCAGTGTCCATTGGCTCTCCCAGTCACCCACTATAAATTGGCGACGGCGAGCTTCAGTCACCATTAAGCGACGAAATGTCAAACACCAATGGACTGGACACCATCGACCGCAAGGACCGTATTCCCTCCCCGAGTTCGAGTGGGAATGTTGTCGACCATGACGCCCCTCATGGTATGTCACTGTTTCCCATTCACTCAATATCATGCAAGGCTCAACATCTGCAGTTACGGAGGAACACGACCTTCCGAGGCGTCACGTTGCAGAGGGCAAGACTCACTTGATCAATGTACAGCCCCTTAAACGTAGCGAAATGCAGGTATGACTATCGTAATATCCCTAGCGCTTGACTTGCTGACATTCTTCCCAAAGCCATCATACGCCCAGGATCTGGGAACCGGCGAGGTACGCCTATCTTCCGGCTCTGTTCTTGCACCACCATGTGCTCACCGTCTGCGATACATCTAGGTGACGCACGGTGTATACGGCTCGTTCCTGCAAGGCTTTGGCACCGTCGTTGGATGTATCGGTGCTATCCCATGCTGCCCGTGTCCCAACCCTTTCCGTAACGTTCAGCAAGGTAGAGGAATCCCACTTACTGTCCCGCCTTTTGTCTCATGCAGCACTTCAAGGTTCGGTCGGTTTGGTCACACGGTTTGGTCAATTTTACAAGTCTGTGGATCCCGGTCTCGTCCTGGTTAACGTCTGCACGGAATCATTGCGGGTCGTGGATGTTAAAATTCAAATCAGTCCCATCGGCAGGCAGACTGTTATCACACGTGATAATGTTAACGTCGAGATGTGTGTACCCCTTCCTTCAGCAGTTATGCCTCTTTTTCTCGTTCCGTGCTAATTCTGAAAACAGTGACTCCGTGATCTATTTCCAGATTACCAACCCGTACCGTGCTGCTTTTGGAATTACTGACCTTCGTCAGGCGCTCATCGAGCGTGCCCAGACCACCCTGCGTCACGTCGTCGGTGCTCGTGCAGTACAGAGTGTCGTCACTGAGCGCGAGGCGATCGCCTTCGAAATTGCAGAGATCGTCGGGGACGTTGCCGACAAGTGGGGTGTTGCCATTGAGGGTATCCTCATCAAAGACATCATCTTCAGTGTCGAAGTCTCCGCCTCATTGTCCTCTGCTGCCCAGCAAAAGCGGCTTGGAGAGTCCAAAGTCATTGCCGCACGTGCCGAAGTTGATTCCGCCCGACTCATGCGTCAGGCTGCCGATATCTTGGCTTCTCCTGCTGCCATGCAGATCCGTCAGCTTGAGGCGTTGCAACAGATGGCTCGGTCTGCGAGTAGCAAGGTCATCTTTGTGCCGATGCAGCTTCAGAGTGACATCGTCGGGCAGTTAAGAAGTGATAACCAAATCGCTACCGGTGGGCCTGGCGTCTTCCTTGGAGATGAGACAGGTGAGGGTCTTGGTGCGGCCGGTCGCGCTGCTCTCTTGAATAGCGCTTCAAACGTGTAAGCTATGCAACTGCTGTTTCATCATCCTACCGCCATCTATTGTCACTTTCCTTGGTTATGTCCGTAGTTATGACTTTCGCACCTTATGCTGCCAATCGTCTCGTGCCTATTTTACCATTTAGGTTGTATTTCTGATGTGCGCCTATGCAGTTCAGGCTATCGCACTTTACATACCGCTGAGTGTAGCTTTGGATTCATTATGATTTCCGTGACATCCGAAAACAAGTTCGAATTCTACCTATGTAAGAACGTGGAATGGAATACAGTTGGCCAAGGAACATCAAGTCACTTGATTCCGTTACAGTGCACTTCGCCCGAAGGGAATGAGCAGTACTGCAGGAACACAAAACAAGAACAAGCGAACAACTGACGACGGAGACAAGACAAAACGTTATATACGAGTGCGCATGTCGAGAGCGATCAAGGGTAACAAAGAGCAAAACCCAATAGATAATCCGATGTGTTAATAATTAGTTTGTGGGTCCCACCAAGAATTTGGGTAGAGTGGACTCGAAGAACGAAGTTAGCACTCTCAAAGGGAACCGGAAAGTAACCATAAAACGAAGTCAAAGGCGGACACGGCGAGAAGAAATATTAGAAAATTGAATAGAGTAACGTTAGGGTGTTCAGCAAGAGGTGTTGCGCTCAGCCGGTTTGTTCGTGGGTCTCCATGGGCTTCTGGAGTCCAAGTCAAGACTCGCCAGCGTACCATTCAGATCGTGAATAGGACCTTGCTCCTCGTGAGCATCGTGACGGATAGAGCGTCCCTGAGAAGAGGTCTGGCTTGAGGTCGGTCGAGTAGCTGGCTCTTGGCGGGAACTGGAACGGCTGAGTTCAACCGGCCGACTGGAGCTGTCGAAGTACGGGCCATATTGATGACAACCGTTGTTGGAGGGCCGGAGTGGGCCATTGGAGCGATCAGCATTTGCATTCCCGTCCAACACACCCGAGTCAAATTTGGGAGCGAAGGTGTTCAAGGTCTGTGACAAGGAATCTGCGGTTACCAAGTCAACTGAGCCCCTTTTCCGATCATGGGGCATGTAGGCATTGGGATCGGGTGAGAAAGGTGAGAAAGATAAGTGGAGTTGCGATCTGATCTGGTGGTGCTGGTCGGTTACCTCCGGGCCAGTTGGCGAGCGCGATGAAAAGGAGGCTGCGTAGGTATCATACAACGTGTGCATGTTCGTGGCTTCGCTGCGGATGTGGTTCGTCGGGAATGTCCGGAACTTCTCGTCAGACCCTGCGTTCACTCCAAGGTCGGAACCAGCCGTCGTAGGCGTATCTGGACCCCCTACTCCATTTATCCCATTCACGCCGAGCTTCTGCAAAAGTTGAAGAGTTTGTTCAGTTGATAAGGATACATGGGCCGAGGCTAGCTGAGCTTGCAACTGCGTTTGGAATTGTGCTTGCAGGGCGGCCGCCTGTGCCGCTTGCGCCGCAGCCTGTGCTGCTTTATCTGAAAGGATGATCAATGGAAACGATAGAATGTGAAAACGGATGTATACATTGACTCCTCCCCCAACTCAAACGAATCCTGCTTCCACCGATGGGAAAACCTTGCATCTTTTCAATAGCCCTCTCTGCGTCCGCCTTACGAACGAACTGCACGAAGCCGCAGTGCTTTCCAACCGGAACCTTGACCTGCACGTATGTCATGTGAGCCGGCGGGACAGAAAAACGAGCATATCACCCCACATAGTGGATATCTCCAAACGGTGCAAAGAATGTTCGCAATGTCTCCTCAGAAATCAGAGGCGATAGGCCTCCAACAAACACGGTCGTGTTATACGGATCGGTGGAAGTCAACTGTTCGCCATTTGGTCCGATCAGGTTTCCAAGAATCGCGCGTGCTTGAGCGTGGTGCTTCCAGGATTCTTCTGAGATCATGTAACGTGGCAATGCACCTTCATGAGAGTCTTGCGCAACACCCGAGGGAATCGATGAAATACCAGCAGCGTTATTTCCCTTGGTCATGGAGCCATATTGTTGTGCGACTTGCGCGAGTAAGTTTGGAGCAAGATTGACCATATCGTCCGAAGGTGCGGAAGTAAGAGCACCAGATGAAACGCTGGTACTCGATCCAGAACCGAGAGAGGGGACAGATCCAGAGCCACTTGTAGTGAGTGAGGATCCAGAACCGGAGGATCCAACTGGGGTTGTCGAGGAGGCTGGCCCTCCGCTTCCCGAGGAAGCCATTGGGGAGGAAACGCTTCTTACCTGGTTGCCGTCCGGCATGGGTATCGACACTGACAGGTTGTCACCTCTTGAATCAATTGCATGGGCATTGACAGGAAACTGGATTAATGGAAAATCCAGGGAGACATGGTGTGGTTTGAACTTTGCCGTTGCAGGAGAGATTCGCACTGAGGGACCGTAGGGTCAGGAGCCAGGATCTGGATTCAAGGGAAGAATGTCATACTTGGACGAGAAAGGCAATACAGGCCATGCATCTCAATAAGAGCACGTTGCTGATCTGCCTCGTCGGTGAATCTATAATGGATATCCTTAGCGACAGGTACTTAAACGGCGTATTTCTTCGTTCACCTGACAAAACCATATCCCCTAGATACACCGGTGACTGGATCCAGCATGATTTTCGCACTCTTACAGCTAAGGAAAGGGCGGATGAATTTGGGTTCACGATCGTTTCGTAACCCAAGGACCGGATTCCGAAAGACTGCTACTAGGTCAGAGTTGGACGTTTCAGGAGCGAGGTCTCCAACAAAAATACTGTATTCCTTCGGGTACTGCTGTTGCGCAGGAGATGGGACTACACCGGAAGTCGAAAGAGTAGACGTGATGGAGTTAGGAATTGAGGATGCCCAATTAAGCACAAAAGGTTTGCTCGAGTTAGGCATTGTGACGGGTGGTGCTCCGCCATTACTGTTGACCTGGTTGAGTACCGATGCTGCGACGGAAGGAGACGAGAAGGTCAGGAAGCAGTAGCCTGGGTTGTTGGCTGATTGACCGGATGTGTCAGAGGGGCCGTTGGGTACCCTGATGCTGACAGGGTCCCAGCCCATCAGGCTACAGACCTGTTTTGCATATTCTTCGTCCATCCAGGGTTCGAGATCACTCCACCAGAGAGTGGAAAGGAGCAGAATGGGATTTGGGTTGCCGTGTGGGGAAGGCGTACCTAAAACAATGGACCTATAGTCGCGGGGTGTGTGAACAGACGGGTGTATGAGTGAATTGTCTGGCTGCTCGACGTCTGAGGAAGGATTGAGATAAGCCAAACCAGAGGTGAGAATGGGGGGGGGAGTGAGCACAGGAGGGGGCCTGCGGTGGTTGGAAGAGAGATGGGGGGTGGAGAAAGAAGGTGTGTGCCTGTTGGATAAAGTAGACCAACCATCGAGTTGGGTAGGGGGAGAGTTGAATTCCTTGTCGTGCATATGTATTCCATAGCGGGGACTTGCCGAAGTAGCCGGATTGGCGGGATGTACGGCCAGGAGGGACGGTGTGTGACTGGTGATGGCGGATATGGAGGAGTGATACCGAGGGAGATTGATGTGATCGACGTCTGTAGCGGATGGAGGGCTGGGGAGACCGGGGGGACGAGAGAGATCATGAGAGTCGAAACGGGACATAAGGTGGGATCAAGAGAGAAAGCGAGAGCGTGTGTCACAGGGATCCTTCTCCGAAAAATAAGAAGGAATTGACCAGAGAACAAACGACCAAGTGCTGCACGAAAGCGAGTCTGAAGAAAGGGAGAAAAACAGGTAAAGGGGCGACAGCAATGCGATGAGATGCGATGCGAGATGGGAGCGACTGCGTGTTTAGACGGGGGCTAAGATAAGAGGGGGGGAACTCGAGGGGACTCGGAGACAGAGACACGAAAAATAAATCGATTGGAGACAATATACGTCCCTCGCGGAGAGTCTTGCGGTCGGAGTTGAGAAACGATTGTCAGGTGCGAGTCTGACAAGTCGCATATGTCCTCAGCAACCCATGGAATTAGCTGGCAGACAGCGCCATCCGAGCGAAAGTCTAGTAGTACCGCGTAGCAGGCTGGTAATGTCTCGGTACCTTTGGCAGAGCTGCCTCAATTCAGCCCACAGTAGCAAAAGACACGCACCGCTACTCGCCCGGAATGGCGAACAATGCAGCCACCCCCGTCCCCCGTCTGGGATCGACGTACTCCCAATCCAAGGAAGCCTCCACTATCCCTTGCCTTTTGCGGGTCCATATGGGTCCCACCGTGGCTGTGTGATTCAGATGCTGAGTTCGACCTCACTGGCATTGACCCGACCCGTCCTAAAAAAAAAGAAAAAAAAAAAAGAAAAAACATTCCACCCCGCCCCACTCACGTTTTGCTTGTTCTTTACGTCCACTTTCATATCCTCACAGGCCGCGATGGTTCCCCTTGTTCATGCCCCTCAGGGGAGTCATTACATAAGCAGGAGACGCCCGTTTCCAGGCCAGGTTTCGCATTCTCGCACGGACGAGTCTGTCCTGCAAACACCTCCTTGTCCTCCGTGAGCTCTCTGCGGCCATGCCAATCCGCAGACCCTCCGCATCAGGGGGACTCCCCGTCCCCACACAATCATCGTTCAGAGCCCACAGAAGCAACGATTCACACCATGCTCTCGGAAATGGCCTCACCCAACCCCCATCCATCGCCTACTCTGCCGCCTCAGCAACTCCCCAGCAGAAAAACGTGCAGGCACTTATCAACAGAATAAAGAACAAGGTCCGTGTCCTTCTTCACGCGTTTTGCCCTTTCCCGTCGAATATCTCTCTCTTAGCTACCCGTCAACTCTGGCCTTGCATTGGACGTGGTCGAGGGGGATCCAGCCACCCAGGGTGCCGTCGACGCCTTAGTTGAGCTTGCATATGATTCCCTCGATATCATTGCCTGGTCCCTCAGCGAGCTCCTCGAACGACTCGCAAAGGTTTGTCATTCCCAAGTCCACCTGCACTTCTATCCTTGGCTCACCCACTAGCCGAATAGCAAATCGACGCCGCTGGAGCAATGACTACGGAGGCACTTCAGTCCCAGTTGTTTGTTCTCAAGATCTTGTCTGTCTCCATGTCTTCCAGATGGAGCCCTCATCCGGAAGACTATCCTCGATTCGGTTCACGTGCGAGCAAACCAAGTTCAATCTTCGGACAGACAGGAAATAATAATGCCTCTATCCCTTCATCTAGCACATGGCATTCTAGGAACGCTCACAAACCATCCTCGGAATTCTCATCCTCGACGCCGCCTCTTCCTTGGGTAGAGATAGATCCACTTGACGAAAATTGTGCACGCTATGTCCTGAGCGTTATGGTTCTTTATCTTCGACAAACTGCCGCTCCAGAGAGTCGGCTTATGTCCTCCTCCAACCTCGCCCCTGACGCCTCCCTCCGGGATTTTGAGTCTGTTGACATACCTATCCCGACCTCGGACGACCATGCAT
>JBBPKQ010000001.1:55873-70045 GCA_038089315.1 Crocinoboletus aff. laetissimus | reverse complement strand
ATTTGACAGCCCACCTCTACGTCCGCATATTTCTCAAGCATCAAAACATCTTCTCAAGTTCAAGCTATCTGCCGCTTCCTTTCAATCTTCAGGCGCTGCTTCCGGACAGGCCCAGTTCAACCGCGCATTTCATTTCGAGCGCACTCATATGGCACTTGTCAAATCGACAATGGCCCTTAATATCCTCATAAGCAAGTTTGCTGGTCGTATAGTGTATTGCCTATCTGCCTCGAATTGGATGGTAGTTTTCCATCGCATCCGCACGAAAATTCACTATCTCGCCAACACAGCGGAGGACAACCCAGACACTGTCGATTTACTACTCATGACCCATAGCGCCATGGACAGGTCGCGACTGGTCCAGGTTCTTCACGAATTATCGTCCCTTCTCGTAAACATGAAAAAACAAGCCCAAGCGGCTGTCGCAATCCCTCTTCGCATGGCTTTGTGGAACTGGGTAGAACTCTATCCTCAGGAATACAACGAAGCTGTTCGAACGCGAGGAAAGCTTGAAGGATCGGCCGAACGAGTCTTTGATCTGCTCTACATTGCCAATGAGCCTGGCCGAGAGCGTGCTCTCTGGCCCACGCTGACCGTCCTTTCCTCTTTGTGGACTGATCGGTTGACTACCGATTATCAAATTGACACGCATCCCCGCACTGTAAATTTTATGCAGCTCCAAAAGTCTTCTTCTCATCGAAAGGTAGCTATCCTCGTTCTTACTTGTGCATTACTTACTCAACCAGCACAGCAGGATGTCCGGTTTGTGGAAGACCTTGTTCGTCACGTTAACACCCATTCGAAATTGTCGGATGTGGCATTTGTCTGTGCCATCGACATGTGCCGTGCAGGTTTCAGAATATCACCAGAGGGTGAGTTACCATTGAGACACCTTGCTATGGACATCGCGCATGAGATCAAGGTATGATTTGCGTTATGGAAACGCAGTACGCATGGCTTATCGACCTGTAGATGGCCATGGTGGCTGGCGTGAAACAAAGGCCATTTTGGGATTCGTTCGACGAGATTGACATTGGGACATATGCGGAAGCGCTCGTAGCAGTATTCCGGTTCCTTCCAGAAGATGAATCGATCCCACTTTTTATTTCATGTTTGGAACCCGAGCGGGCGGACGCCGTCAAGATCTGTGCCATCAAGGCTGCATCAATCCTTGTATCTGAGGTATTTCTTCATGAAAAAAAATTGCAGACAGGGTTTCATATGATGCCCCAGGCGGCCCGGCTTCCGTGGCAACCTTCAATGGAGAATCTTCGAAGAATCATCGCATTGAGATCCAGAAGGATCTATGAGGTACCGTCAATCTGGTTTCTTCGCATTGTCATTGCTCAGTTCACGTATCTGATCAGACCGCCTCAATACGTCGTAGTGAGGTTGACACGAATGGCAACGTCAGAAGAACAGCGACGCGACCCAAAGCTAAGCGTTTCACGTCGGAAACTCTGACGGACGTGGACCTCTTGCTTCTAGCAATTCTGGCCCTTTGGCGTGCGGACCTCAGCTATTCCATGCTTCCAGTAGACGAAGAGGACTCGCACAAGTGGAGCATTACATTCACGCGTATTTGGGATTCTGAAGCAGACATCTCGGTTAAGATATCTGCAGCAACAACTTTCCAATGCCTCGTAGATATGTTTTTCAGAATGTCCCCTGAGGATTCCGATTACACCTACTTCGAGGACCGGTTGAAGCAAAGTCTGTGAGTAACATGCCATATCTATTGCGTTCCTGGCTTAATCTATCAACAGGGCCGCTGCACTCCTGTGCCAGGCAAAGAAACTTCTTATGACTAGACTTGACCCCGACAGCCAAAGGCTTTGGATATCCGTATGTCATCAAGTCATGGAGACGTATCATAGGAAGAGCCAGGTATATTAACCACTTCACATGAGTGTGGATTGCTCACGGGATGGATAGGGTGATCACGCAAAACGGCTACAGTTTATTCCTGACCGTGTTCCAGCCTTTGCTCTAAGTGAAATATCCTTCCTCGTTTCACTTACCTCTGTGAACAGTGAAGTCTCGCAGCTTGCGGCACAGGGTCTTCGCCTCATCGCACAAGTCGAACGTCATCCTGACGCCCCAGTAAACATGGGCCTGACAGAGGAGGAACGGTCGAAGCGAAATCCAATATATGAGCAGTTGGGTGATCCAAGTGTTGTTGTTGTCGGTAAGCTAACATCCGGCTGTAACGCGGCGCCGACTAATATGAAAAAGGTCGCATCCGCGAACAAAAACGCGTACGAAAGCTGTTGCGCCTGGTGGCCTACACCTCCCCAATCAATATCGCTGTGTGGGAGGAATGTTTCTGGAGGTGGAGTGCGCTATCAGAATTGGTCATTCCAAACCCTCTTGCTGCCATTGCTGCTTTCGACGAGGTGTACTTGAGCAAGCAAGAACAAAGTTTATTGCACGAAGTACGGAGGGTTGCTTTGATTTGAGGTGGTTCATACTAATACCCAACACAGGAGAAATTCTTCCAGTGGCGGAATCTTACGCTCTTTCTGGCTGCTTTCGGTGGTGCTACCGTTCAAGACGAGCACGAGCCTGGTGCATTGGCTACCGTCATTCCGGCAGAGCTCCTTCCTGATGAGATGCGCGTTCTGAGAGACCCTGGAGAACTTGTCAATATTTTCATCGAATTCCTAACGGCTGCCTTGGTCGATGATGCCATCCGTGTGCGCGAAGTGGCAAGGGAAGCGTTGGGATTAGAACTCAGTCCTCGCCTCTTCGCTAGATTGTTCAGACACCTCGACGAGTAAGTCTATTAGTTCCCCTTGCTGTTCAACTTAAGGGATTTTCTATCAGAATTACACGAAATATCACCGAAGGTGCCGAGTCAGAATTCAAAGACGAATATGGTTTGTTCCTTGACCAGGTTAGTCACCAGATTTTGATCCAGTTTGTCGCTCGGATGCTGATTTCTCGTGAAGCTCATATCGGTGTTGAAGTCTCTCTTTGATAATGCACAGATGCCACCCGACGAAGCCCTGAGCATTGACCTCGGATCATTGCTTCATGTCCTTGTCGGGTTTATTTCTAGATTCAATGATCCAGCTTCATACCGTATTCGTATCAAGTTCTGTAGTTTGATCTGCAGTGTTTGTGAACGCTCAGACGCCATGACGCTGCGCAAGGATGACCTGTCGCGAAACCGAATTTTGGACACGGTTATGGAGTGGTTTCAAGACCCCTTGTTGGTGAGTTGCTCATAAAAGTTTATTGGGATCATGTCTGAATAATTTCCGATTTCAGAATTTAGAAGCCGATGCCATTCAACTTCAGTACGATATTAATATGTCTGCCTTGCGGACGGCTGTCCAGCTCCTTGATCGTCTTAAGCTGCAACCCATCGACACCAGTGTACCCCACAACGGTGATGATTTGGGGCATGCGGTCTCGCGTCTGTTCATTAGGTACTCTCACGTCCTTCTCAGAGCTCTTGATGTATGCCAGTCAGAGCAACCTGTATGTTACGTTTCCTCGGCTTTCATCGTTTCCTCACGATAGTCTTAGAACTCCGACTCGACGTCCGATGTTCCCTCCGTGCAGAAGGTAACGCATATACTTTACAATCTTTGACGCCTAGTTCATCATCAGCTAGAAAATGCCCCTGAAAGAAGCCGACGTACGAGAGCTGGTCATTACCGGACTCTCCCATCTAGTGGTTGCTAACTCTGAGAACGGTGTAAAGCATTGTATAACATTGGTCTACGATTCAGATCTCAGGAAACGAACGATATTCGTCCACGTCTTTGCTCGTGTATTAGGCAAGGGTACGAAGTTCGAGCCTCAACGTAACCCAGAATTGCAAGCTCGCCGAAACCAGCTGCGGGAGGTATGACCATTTATTATTACCCTCGACCTCGACCTGACATCATTCTTGGTAGCTCGTCAAAGGATCCGATGTACGAATTATCACTTTGTCACTAAAGGCTTATCGCTCACGCACATCCAGATGGTCCTTGCAATGGTGATATGTGAATGCTGTCCGGCCAGCGAGGTTGACATGATGATCTCGGTGCTCATGAATATCTTTGACACCCGTTCCTCTCTGGTAGCATTACTCAAGACTATGATAGATCGGGAAATTGCACACACAGGTAATGTCTTACCCCCGAAATTTGCGTAAACCAACACCAGTATAGCCAGTGATGCGGATCTGTTTCGAAGCAACTCGACTTGCACAAGATTTTTGTCTGCCTTCGCCAGGATACACGGCTATAATTATCTCCGTAGTCTCATTCTACCGTTGATCAAGACCATGACATCAATGCCTCCGGGTCATGCGTACGATCTCGACCCAGCAAAAACCCCGAATCATAAGTTAGAGCAGAACCAGCAAGATGTTGAGTTCATTGCGTCGTCTTTCCTCGAGATCATCGGTTCCTCGGTGCCCGCCCTCCCTCCGTAAGCTTTCCTCCAATTTCCCAAACCTTCCGCTCTCACTCCCTTGAAGGATGTTTCGTGAGGTGTGTGCCCACTTAGCGAAAGCAGTGTAAGAATTAGTATCCTAATGCTTGTCAAATGTCGCATCATCTCACACTCAACAGCTATCAAGTCTGGCCTGAATCGAAGTTCGCTGCTCTCGGTGCTTTCATATTTCTCCGGTAAGTACAATTTCGGCGAACACAACAAACAGTGTTCATTTCCTCCTAGCTTCATTTCTCCGGCCATCGTCGCTCCAGAAATAGTCGATGTTGAGGTGCCCAAAGACGACGGAGTTATCCGTCGAGGCCTTATGATTATTGCCAAAGTCATGCAAAATTTGGCCAACAACATATTCTTTGCAAAGGAGGCACATATGGTCTGCCTAAATGAATTTTTGAAGGCAAACATCACCAATGTCACACGATTCCTTAGTGAAGTCAATGTGAACGATTTCAGCGTGCACGTGGGCGAAACTAATACAATCCTTATCTATACAGAAATACTCCGCGACGGCTGCTGAGGAGGACGGCGGTGAATGGTTGGGTACCACTGCAGACGACACGGACACGATTGTATTGCATCGTTTCCTGGACAAACATGCGGACAAGATCGGCAAGGAGCTACTCAGTTATGTGAAGCCGAATAACGAAGACGATTCGGTGACAATGGGCGCCAGACGCGCATGGGACCAGCTATGCAACCTTCTTGTTGAACTCCAGGAGGCTCCTGAAATCCCGCGCCTTTCCCCCCTCCAAAGCTCACAGCACCGAGAATTCATAGATTTGATGAATCGTTGCTCTCATCGTAATATCGAGCCCGTCCGAGATATATTTGTCTCAGCAGATAGTGGAGAAGTAAGTCGATGGACGTCAACGACGATCATCGCTAAAACTGAATCTAGGATGCGCCTGTCGTCTTCGTCTTGCGTGTTTGCAAGATAGATGTGGAGGCTCTCGACATTGAACTGTTGATGTATCATATTCTAAAGGTAAGTATATATACATCCAACTTTAGATCTGTGCATACTTAACCACGCACGATTTAGACGTTGACTGGTCCAGAGTACGGGAAAAGACATTATGAGATCATCCTGGACTGCACTTCGTTCACATCTACGTCTGAGATCCCCGTCCAATGGCTGAAGACATGTTCCCAGCTCATACCGATTGATGTGCGCCAGCGGTTCATGAACGGTTACTTCTTGAACGTTAATTCGTTGACTCAACGCTACCTGAGACGAATATACAACATATCTGCAGGTTTTTGTTACCTTTTTTTTTCGCAGACAAGTGATGACATTCATTGAATTCACTGACAGGCACGATCCTCTCGGTCGGCATCAAAACTTGTTCTTCAGTTACCGAGCTACTACAACATGTCCCTCAATCATGTCTGTCTGCCTTGGGGTATCCTGGTATGTCCCAGATCACCTCTACAGGTTTTGTGGTAACACGAAATACAGCATCTCTGGAACAGGAATGCAATCAGGTTTTCACTGAAGTGACAATGAGACAGCCTCATGACATACGTGTGCCAGTCAACATGGAGGTTGCGCTCACACATATCCGTATAACTTCGGTCTGTAGCTTTTACTCTGATGTTCTTATAACCTTGACTGTCAGAACAGATCAGGGCGATGGTTATTTCGCCGTCTCTTTCGTGTAAATCAACCGAGATCATACCGTTAACTGATGTCAGCGACGCGTACAACGTCTCGACTGGCCTTGACCCGCACGAGTTTATCATAAGGCTGAGTAGACAAGGAGTGACATCTTATTTCTCCTCACCGCACCGTGATAACATTGTCAAAGTATGCTCTTCCAACAACTTGATATCCCGAGCCTCACTATTCTATAGGTTATCAGGTCTGCGAAAAGCCAACTTCGTGATGGCCAGGTCCTACGGATCGAGAGGTTCCCAAGATTTTCTAACATCTCAGCCACTCTCCTACACGTGGGTATGATTAATATTGATTCGGACCAAGAAGAACTTCGCGGTGCCGCATATGACCTACTTGGCGCGATCTGTTCATATCTTGATTACGACAAGAACCCGATCATCGCGTCTAAAGGTGAGCTTTAACTGTGTAATTTTATTTCGTTTCTGACACCTTGTTAGCCGGCATTATTCCTGGTGACCTGTCCACCTTTGTCACCAGTTTAAGTGACCGACTTGCAGGTTTCGCACCGAAACTTACTCTAGATTTCCTGTCTGTGATCTCCACTGGAATGGACAAGGTTGGTGTCGCACAGCGCATCAATTGTCTCCAGTATATGAGCCCTTGGGTCGGAAATATGGCTCATTTCTGCAACCCTTCAAACCAATTATACGAGCACTCTGGCGCACGACTGCGCGACTGCATTCGCACATTGATAGACCTGACAATCGCAGACTTGGAGGTGTGTGCTGCCTTTCGCTTCCGTGTCCTCAACGATGTGTATCCTACCAGATTTCTTCCATGATCCACAAGCATATTTGGGTCGAAATTGGGAAGCTCGATGCGACGATCGTGAACGTGGTTTTGGATGAGTTGATCCGCGCAGCAGCAGATGGTGGCATCGGATCGAGTAGATGTGAAACAATTGCTCGAACTGCAGCTGCACTCGCCTCCATTAATATGCGAGGGAAGATCTTTTCCAAGTTACGGAAGGTCCTTGGGAAGACATCCTTGAAACCTTCAAGGAGTTTGCCCGAGAATGTCCACTGGAATGAGATTGCTACGCTGACCCGGTTTGCACTTATCGCTAGCAATCATTCGAAACAGGCAGCCTTTGACCAGCTTTACGTCCCCGATATTTGCCATATCGTTACTCTCGTCGCTGGGACCGGACAAACCCTCGTACGGAAATCTGTTTACGGTATTATCATGAATTTTCTGCAGTCACTTTTCCTCGCCAGAGCAGAGGATGCAAATGGGCCCGACCTGCGTGCGCTGATGGACGAGCTCATCAGTATGGAAAGCCTCCAGTTGTTCGGTCTCACCCGGCAGTCTAGCACAAGTGAACACTGCAACTACGACCCACCGAATGACAAGGCAATGATCGATTCGCAAGAGGCTTTGACACGATTGCTCGTTAGGGTCGTCGAAGTCACAGCGGGTTCGAAGGGTAAGAACTGCTTGGCCTGTATTCGCATTTGTCAAACTCACCTATACTTCAGGGGTATTGAATGTTTGGCGAGCACGATGGATGAGCTTAGCTACATCGACGGCCTTTCAGCTCCCCACGGCAATACAAGCAAGGGCATTCCTCGTACTTGGCACGCTGGCAACTTCGGAAGTGGATGATGATCTTGTTTATCAGATGCTTGTGGCGTTCAAAACCGCCCTGGGTCAGTCCACTGAGACAGACACGGTAGCTGTGGTATGCATGCTTCGATGCATCTGCAAGGTGGTTCCTTCCTTGCCAGAGGGATCGCGGTACCTTTGTCAGGTATTTTGGCTCGCAGTGGCCCTGCTTCAGTCCAGCTACACTTCCATTTACGCCGAAGCCGCGGACCTCTTGCGTGCAACAACCGAGACGCTTGAGTTGCATGGTGCATTTAATGAAAACACGATTCCCAACGTCCTCTTAGATGGTCGCACGCAACTCGAGGATACGGTGTGCCAACTGGACCGCCTATTATGCTTATCCTTCGAGTCCAGTTTCTCTTTCTCTTTAGCCTCGATCATTTTCAAGGGCGTCCGTCACAGTCATCTCAAGTCATCTGCGGAGACTGTCCTCAGAAGTTTGTTGTCTGTTGCTGTGCGCTGCGGCGAGCGACCTCCCGAAGGTGCATTGTACGCATTGTCTCCCGACGCACTCGGTTACTTCGTTGCTTTAATTCCGTTCTCCACTACTCGCGAGTCGTATATCAGACTTTTGCAAGATTGCCGTGCCGAAGAGTTCAGTCCTGCTACAAGACCGTCGCATGACAGCGACTTTGTCCCGCGTGTCGAGGTTGACATGCTTCCGATCGTGGACAGCACGGCAGCATTACTCGTAATTTCTTTCGTCACCACCATGCTCACGACTGCACAAGGCAACGACGCAGAAACGGAGATGTTGTACAACCTGCTTTTGGATGTTAGCATTGTTTATCCGGAGCTGTTGTCTATGATGTGCGGCAGTTTTCTCTGGCTTTCATTTTATTTGACCCATCACCTCGCACCACAGTTATGACACATTACAGGACAGGATCAAGGAGACGTTTGCTGTCTCGGGCAACGCGTCAATCATCAGGGCCGTATCGAACATCTTCCGCCTCTCTCAGGATCCTCTGCGCGCTCTGACAGTACAAGGGGGATCGATGTCTACCCTGAGTACCGTAGATGAAGGGAGTGGGACACAGGGACTGAAAAAACGTCTGGAGGAACTGAACATGGAAGGACTGGCAACGAGCTTCCAATTTCTGGCACCCAATAGAAGCCAATGGAATAGGATTGCTGCGTGGATTTCGGAACTGGTACTCAAAATTGTTGGATTGGAATGAGGCCTGGTGTACTCGATATCGTTTGCATATATTCTTCTCTTTTTTTTTTTTTTGAGGGGAGGGACACTTTAAATTGTACGTATCGGCTGATCTGACGATGGAGAATGGAATGATTACTGTATCCGGTAATTCCCACGAACCAATCCCATTCGTTCATGACCCCGCATTCAGCTGGCGTCTCTCACCCGGGCCTGTCCCAATATTCCAGATGCAGGCCAACTGCACAGACTGCCGTTCTACTACCCCAGACTCCCCGTTGGCTAGCAGTCTCTACCATGCCACGGGTACCATCGACGACCTCACGCTTGCCTTGGCCAACTTCTCCAGGGTGCCCTCTCCCGAGCCTCAGAGGCAGATCTGTTGCTGTTGTGGAAGTGAAGAGTGCGACGCTACAAAGGCCTGGCTCGCTCACAAGTCCAAGCTCCAGAGCAGACTTGTTCTTAGTGCAGGTGAGTTCAAATTCCAGGGTGGGCATCACGAGTATTCACCCCCCCGTCACAGAGGTCGGTTCTGCATTACTGCAGCGCCATGAGGCATATGTACGCAGGCACGAGGTTCGTCTCACATTCCCCATGGCGCCATGTCCTCATTCCCAGCACAGCTGAGTGGTTCTGCGCCGCGGAAAGTTACGCAAGACACCACGCCTCGGAACACCGAGATTGACCAGGTCGAAGTGGATACACGATTGGCCGAGCTGCTGAACGTGAATGGGGTGCTCGATAAGGCGAGTCTTCTATGTCCTTTTTGGATTCGCACGCCGCTGTCCTAACTGACTTCGTGTAGCGGCTCACACAGGCACTTTTGAACAACGAGATTACAGAGGCGTCAAATAAGACCTTGTTACATGAATTGGAGGAGGCACGCAGCACAGTCTCAAGACTGAGCGCTCATCACGCGCGTTCTCTGGGGTTGGACACCAGGCTGTCTGCCGTCCTTCAGGAGAACGATGACATTCGGCAAGAGCGTGACAGTCAGACTCAGCGAGCAAAGCTTGCAGAGACGCGTCTGGCTGCCCTCAAGGATCGTACAGGTGGATAATTCCCAATAAGATTGAGATGGATGCCAAATCATGATCTTTTCTAGACAAATTACAGGCTGAAGTCCGCCGATTGCAAGATGACCTCGAGGACAGACGCTTACAACGTTTAGAGTCTTCAGAGTCACTCTTACAGGACGTACGCACCAAGTTAGAGGTTCTTCAAATTTCAGTTAGTCCTCCCAGTGATGGACTTTGTATCGTGTCACTCATCTCCGGTTTTAGCATGTCGCCAAGTCTGCTGCGGAAGAAAACCCGGAAGTTATCAAGGTCATCGAATCTTTAGTGGTAGACAACGAGACGCTGAAAGCGGACAATAAGGAGTTGCGTAAGATATTGACAGAATCGCGTGAGGACCTCCAGGCATTGCAGAGGGAATTAGGGGAACAAAGCATCGTGCCACCTATACGAGGTAAAACTTTTGTGCATATCTTTGAAGTGGCAGAGGCTGATCGGTCGACTAGTCGAGACTCCATCAAAACACTGTCGAACGTCGAGCCGGCAGTCTTCCAAAGACCCAGTAAGAGACCGATCCTAGTTTACGCGTCATCTAACAAGAGCGGAAGCTCTCCACCAGACGTCCATCCAGTGTCGAGTCGCGGTCTCGTCGTGCATACGTAAGCGATCCTCGCCTCATATTACTCTAGCTCACCTCTACTAGGAGCCGTTGACCCCCGAGACTAGTCTTAGACCACTCTCTCCAGCAGACTCCTTATTGGCTTCGGCAACGATGTATGCCAGTTTCGTTCACCCCCAACCTCGGTACCTACCGTCCCTCGACACCGATAACGGACCAGAACATGGTCAGGGATTACTGCACCCAAATCAAGCAACGAAAGCCATACAGACTGACCGATGGTCCGGGTTACATGGTATCAGCCAAACATCACCATCTTTTGTAGATCAATTGTCCTTATCCCCTCACGACGGACATTCCGATTCCTCGTCACTGCTGGATGGTACCGATTCGCCGATGTCCAGCCTTTTGGAGCGCATGCACTCCCTCCTCCATCGAATCACGCAGGCGGACGCCCTTACACTCACGAACCGCCTCAAACGCCAGCACCTGCGTGGCGCAGACGTCAGACATCTCTCCCGAACTACCATTGGTAATATACTATCAGACATGTCGCACCTCCGGGCGCAGTACCGCATGTGGCTCGAAGACGATAAGATGACCACACTGTGCACACGAAAGGATCTTCGAGGGCTTTTCAAGCTGTTCAAGGAGGTGCTCGAGGAGATGGGTCAAATGCGTGTCACTCTGAATGATGTCATACTAGAACCAACTATTGCAGTTAAAGTCAGCGAGATGGCTCTTGATCCCACGAAAGCAGAGGCGATGGAAAGGGAGAGAAAGGCGGTTGGCATCGGCCTCGGAGCGAGTTGGATGGCCCCCCTCTCGAAGCTTTTCAGTTCTTCGTCACATGACACAAGCCCACTGCCTCCTACGACGCGAACACCGCCGCCAGCTGGCAGAGGCCACGGAAACGTTCGTGCCTCACGCCCAGTGCCGAAGATTGGTCCAGCACTTGCGGCCTCCGCTACTACGGTCAACGTCGAGTTTTCTGTAACTGGTGCTGGTAAATCGGTGACCAGCGTATTCTCGGCACACCCAGATAATGAAGGGGTACATGATCGTCTCCCGAGTCTACATACTCTCTCCCATCCACCTGCGTCGACACAAACTAATGTCCGTAGCGTGATGGGCATCTTCGCGGGTGCACCGCGCCAAGACGACACATCAGATCCATGGGTTATCCTTCCCCGCGTACCACGTCCTGTCCAGTCCACATTTCCGACTGTGGAATCCGTAGAGACTGGTACTGCCACCGTAGGGAGATCTGCAACCAGAAAACGAAAACCGTCCCAGCTCTCACGGGAAGTGGATGCAATCCTCGACGCTCCTTCTGTTTCCACCCGGAATATTGAAGATTCGGAGACTGATCATATCCCTGGTTCTCTACTTGAACGTACCCTCCGTCGGCGTGGTCTGTCGGATTCTTCTATCCACTCAACATTCATGAATCAAGATGGGGGCCGGAATGAAAGTGCTGCTCGTCCTGCCGAGCCAGTCGGACTTTGGCTGGAGCGCAGGTCGGTATTACGAACGCTAAGTCGAACGGTGCAGAACTTTAGGCAGGTCGCGTCGTACACAGTCTCCGGAGTTACTCATGCTTATCCGGCACCATTACAAGCTTCGACGCCTGACTCTGCTCCTGGGCCATTTGATTCCTGCCTTCCTGTTTCCAACGATAACTTGAGCATCCCACGCTCTCAGCCAACCCATGTCTCCCCTCCATCACTCACGTCTTTAATTCCAAGCTTGACGTCTTGGGCGGCGGCCGGAACTGTTCTCGATTCCACACATCCTCGTAGCTTCCACGGTAGTCTTCGGGAGGACGTTGGCGTACCCCGACTATTTGGCCGGGAGGGCCAGGGGAGGGATATCTAGTCGGGGGTGCTGATCTTCATATTTTTAACTGCATCATGGATTTTGGCTTTTACTCGCTCATTTAGTTCATTTGTATCATTATTGGTTGAATACGTTCGATTGATGTCAAAGTACTGGCTGGTGGACGTGAGAAAGCAAGCGATAGGTTAAACCCTCCAGCATCAGTCTGCCGAGGAAGAAATACTTATTTAGCTCGACCTGCAATAATACTCAGTCGTACCATGCCGACATAAACCTTCATCCTCCAGTGACCCCGACATGAAAGTCATCAATGATCATGAAGTGATTGAGTCTTGAGTACGGATGAACGCCAGGCGAGGCGGTGGCGCGCGGTTGCTACCGGCGGTAAATCTTGAGCATCCCTTCAAGACGGTAGTGAAAGACTCGTAGGGGGGGCAGTCGTTTCTCTTTCCGAAAGAATCACGATGCAAGTATATCCACTAACAGCCAATTAATTATCCGGGTGACAGGTTGCTGGTGTCCACTGTTACAGTTCATCTCCAAGGCATGAATAGTACCACCGTCAGTCTCTAGACGATTCCAAGCATGAGGACACATTCTTCAGCCATCATAGCCTGGAGGAAGATCTGCGTAGGTTGCGGGTCCGCTCGCGGAGGATGTGCTAGGAAATGTATATTCGGCTGTAATTCAAGGTATGCTCATGAACAAACAGAAAGAACGGAAAAAAACGACTATCACGAACGTAAATGTTCTTCGTCCTCGACCGATTGCCTCTTCATAAATATCGCCCTCTCGCGCGTCTTCTCCAGAATACTCACAAACCTGAACATGCCCGTATTGAGGAACCTGATCTCGAGTGTAGTTCCGTCCGTCAAATCGCCTTCAGGCGTGGGTTTCACGCCGATCGTGAGGTAGTTTGCCCCGAATATGGGCTGCTCGAACTTGGAGGAAAGAATCGATGGCAGGGGTATCGTCAACGACTTGAAGGGCGACTTGGTGTCGGGATTGATCCAGATGAGCTGTTCGCCAAGGGGGGTGATCGTTAAGGTGTGTCTGACTAGTGCATGTACTAGTGCATACCCGTTGATCTGTGAGGGTCATGTTGCCGACTGCCTCGAGCTTCTTCAGCCTGCCGCTCGTTCCAGAGGATGGTGGTACGGATGATGGCGCGGTTGGGACGGCGAGGTTGCATTTGACGTTATCAACGGTCTCGACAAAGCTTTCCCCCTGCAGGAGCAAGGGTCTGGCATCGACAATCGTCACCCAATTAAGCGCCATGAAGTGAAAGGCTTAGAGTCAGAGTCAGGATTCACTCGGACGGACGACTTATAAGGAATGCCTCTGCCGTCGAAGAGGCATAAGGGGGGGGCATAGGTTATCTATTTTTTGGAGGCAGCCGAATTACTAGGGCTACCTAGCGCAATGGTAGCGCGTTTGGCTTCGATTGCCCAACGGCACCAAAAGGTTGCAGGTTCGAGTCCTGCGGTGGTCATCTTTTTGACTACTCGCATAACAAAGGAAGGGTGTTTAACAACACAAACCCTACATCGTTTCTCGCCCTAGTCTTCTAATCCGAATTGTCCTCTGTGAAACTGGCAAGGTCCATTCCCAATGGCTATCCCCTCACCAGCTACTAGCCTCCTGACCTTTTCCTTTCCATCGATGTCGAGAAGTACACAATGTTCTTCTGTGACCGTGTCTTTGAAATGATATTTTTGACATGCCCCTTCGCCAGAAGGATGCGGAAAGAGCTCATCGTCCTCAGCTTCCGAGGAGCTTACGAGGAATGGGTGATATAGTG
>JBBPKQ010000001.1:0-38073 GCA_038089315.1 Crocinoboletus aff. laetissimus | reverse complement strand
GTTGTTCGCCTCCGTCCATAGGTTGGTCACCATCTGTGCGAGACTTTTTTATGGTCTCATGTTCGACGTTGTTTTCGTCCTCGAACGAGCGTTTCCTTGACTCTTCGTGATCATCGGGATTTATAACGAGGTCTTTTCTGCTGGCACGACGGACGGGAGGTCGTTCGACAGGTGGTGTTTCTGGGATTGCGACTTGATGGCGTGAATTGGGATTGTAGCGATCGGCGAAATCGAGGGGATGAACGTCTGGGCGCTTTTTATCGTACGGAAAGGCGTGTTTTTCAGGGAGTTGATAATCATGAAGTAGCACAACTACACGCGGTGCAGGCGCGATACGTGAAGATCCGTGATGAAACAATGAGATAAACCACGTTCGTCCTAAGACATCTTGATTGACTCACTCGTTTCGGGAACCCGTCTCCTCAGGCCACGCGTGTCTCTCTGTGGATCGGTTCGCTGATCAACAGCCGGCGAATTATGGTCCGACACATAATTGGTCGTCTTCTTTCGGTCCTGGGCCTCGCGTTCAAGGTGCGCACGCTTGGCTGCGGCATAAGCTACAGCAAAAGGACGACAGTCCGAGTCGGGGATTCCGTGCTTTCTACGCATCGCTCTGGAAAAAACGTCAAAAACATGTAAATGTATCGGGACGTGGGACATACTTTCTGTACCTTAGGTCGCGATGTTTCTTGAGATGTTCGAGACCGCGTGCACACGCGATCCATACCAACAAACCGACTCCCAAGAGTGCAAGCGAGTTGAAAACAAAGTGATACTGGGAGAATGCAGCGAACAAACTGTATTCCGGTCTTTGCAAGATGGGGCCGCCAAGGATATCGACATGCTCGTCGTGCAGACCCATCTTGGGCGGAGGAGGAGTCGGTTTGGCTGGGCTTGGATGCAGTCAGAAAAAGGTTCCCCTTATGGCAAAACCTCGTCGGCACGGCTCGCTGCGGGAAGTGAAATATTCGATCGGAGCTTCTGTATGTGTGTGTACCATGAGAACTGGAGCGAAGTTCAGCTCTTTCTAGTTTTCTCCCATTCTGCTGACGCCTCGGTAGCGTGATAATGTGGTATCGTGAATTGTTGCAGTTGCTGTGGACGCATCTTCGAAGTTTAGGTTGCCTCCACTTGCCTTTGCCTAGGGACACGGCTCACAATGCTTTCGTTTCTTACCGGTGAAGTGGAAGATCAAAATTGCATGGTCCACGCTCGAGTGCCTTTTACCGAGCAGTCTCGCATGGGCATTCGAGTACTAAACCAAGTAGACAATGTACACCAAGTAGTTACTAACGAGCGTATCTCGATTTATCGCGCGTGTGCACACATTCTGACATGTCTTTCCGATTCGTGTGGGAACTTGCTTGCGGTTTTTATACGGCCACCTCAAGTACCCACCAAACTGCTCGCGTTCCCTTCTCTCCTTCCCTGCCCTCACTTGCCTCCACTTCACAAACTCGGTCGCAAACATGTCCAAGGTCGTCTCGTACTCTGAGCTCCAAGCAAACAACACCAAGCAGAACCTCTGGATCGCCATTCACGACCGGGGTGCGTAGACGTACTCGCTCGTGCAGACCGAAATTTAATGCCTTGGTCAATTATAGTGTATAATGTAACAAAGTTCATCGACGAGGTACCCTCTTGCATAGACGACGTGTGGTCATAACACTTACACGTCCCACGCTAGCACCCCGGCGGCGACGAGGTAATCATCAGCGAGGGAGGTGCGCATCCTACGCTTTTTTTGACTAGACATGTGGTTTGAATATGACTTGTAGGCAAAGATGCGACAGAGGCTTTCGAGGATGTCGGTCATTCTGACGAAGCCCGTGCGCTCCTGGCCGGTTTTTTAGTGGGCCAGCTCGAACAGGGCAACGTAAGCGCCGTGTGGCATCATAATCGAAAGCTCTAGGCTAAACTTTGAGATCTCCTCAGGCTCCATCCAAAGTGAAAAATGTTTCGTCAAACCCAGCTGTTCACAGTGCTGTTGAGAAGGGCTCAAAGTGAGTTGCCGTGTCCTCTTCAATTTCGCATACATTCAACTGTCACTCTTTAGTTTGATGTATTTCATCCCCCTCACTCTGCTGGGTGCTTACTTTGCCTGGCGTTTTTACGCATGAAGTCGATTTGAACATATTGCCTATTCCATATTTCAGCCGCCACTACCTGTGTGCTAGATTTTTTTTTATTTTTCTCAAACTCTGAACGTGTCTGATCGTGCCAGTCTGGAACCCGTGAGAGGAACATTATGGAAACAACAACTTTATGCGATGTGACTGCAATGCATGTGGAAACGAACAAATGATGATGATACATACAAAACACAAGGGCACTCTCAATTTACCTTTTCGAGTCGCTCATCCTCGAGCTTGGAAAGGTGTATTGTCAGACATAGACGCGACCGTTGATGGACCAACGAACCGCATGCTGCCAGGAGTGATCCCCACGCTACGCGAATGATCCATCAGGAAAGCTTCAACACCACCCGAGCAAGTCTCACCTGCCTCATCTCCGTCGCTTTCGCGCGTTGACCGTGAGTGAGTGCGGCCGCAGCGATTACTACACCGATAGTGAGTCCCTGGGCCCACAGGCGAATTTGCACGACCTGACCCCGAACGAATAAGCTATAAATGATACGATCACACACACGGCGGAAGTCACCTTCTGTGGCATCGTTAACAAACTGTGGTCCCATCGTCAATCCGTCACTTGCCAAGCTTAATTGTAGGAAAAGACGCACGGATCTTGCATGATAACGCTCCCAGCGACTGCCGTAGTGGTCGCCCAACTTCCCATGATAACACTCAATTGGTGTTTCGCTGCCCATTCCACCATCTTGTCCTTTCGGCTCAAAGTGGCCCATCTTTCACGTTCTTCGTGTTCGCGTCTTTCAACCTGGCTCTTTCCGTGCTCACTCCTATAGGCGCAGGTTACCTCACCTATCATCACTAGAAGGCGATTAGTGGCGCACCAGTGCCCAGAGTCAAACTCCAGGTCTCTTCTCTCTGCCTGGAGGGCGACAAGGGGTGCAACGATAATGACTCCACCGAGCAACTTGATTGGGAAAGGGAGGGAGCGGTAGTGGCTCGACCGCCTATTTAGGAGGTAGGAGGTAGGGACGACAATCCCGGTCCCCACAAGCCCTCCTTCGAGTGCTCCACGAATGGTCATTTCACGATATTGCCTTGGTTCCTGCGAAGCGCTGTGAGGATGAATCGCAGTCGATGGTACTAGTACTGGACATTCGCAGGTTGCAGGAATCACGCGGAACACTTATGACACTGGCGACACTGGCACTGATCTCCATTACACAAAATGGCCAATAGGCAGCTTACATGTGCTCGTAATTACATCCCGCCTAAAAATGATAAGTGGGACGGCACAACTGACACCCCGAGCATAAGCAGATGAATCAAACCCACCACTCCACTCAGAAATGATCCACTATGAACGTCCATTTCCCTTCCTTCGTATCGAAACTCTCGAAATGAGTTTCCTTCATCGACTTCAACCGCCTTAGGTGTTTGATCGCCGCAGGGGCCAGCTCATCTTTGACAGGCTCTCTCGTAGCCTTGTCTGTAGTCCAGCATCGCAGCAGTATGATCCTGGCCTTGACATTCAAGCCTGTCCCAGGCGCCGGTTTGTCTGCCTCATCCCCGCTGGGATACACGGTACACTCCTTCTCGTCAAATCGCACGAGTTCGCCCAGAAGCGCACCAAGTTTAGGAAGGCCAGTGAGGTCGACTGGCTCGAGGAAATGTATCTCTCCGTATCCAACACGACCCACAACCAAGTCTTTGAAAGACGACAGCTCTGCATAGCCGTAAGTTTTCAGTTTGGCCAAATCAGGTTTCACCCAATAATCGCCATGTTGGAGAGGCGGAGAGTCAGAAATATGTTCGATACTATTTGCGGCTTTGCTCGCCGACGACTGCCCAAGAGTGAGGGAACTGTGTGCAGTGAATCGACCTGATACGCCGTGGGGCTGTGGCTGAGCCGGCTCCGTTGGCCTCTCTAGAGATCGCGTGACGGCCTCTTTCTCTCTTGCTACATCCTTTTCCCTCGCAGCTTGGCTGAGAGCAGGGCTGAAAGTCACCTTCGCTGGGCCTCCATGCGAGCCTGGTGACCCAGCCCTACTGAACAAATCCGTTGCCTCAACTTTCTTATCGAGGACCAACTTCTTTACACTTTGCCTTCCTCCACTACCCAACGCGGGACTCGAACTGCGTCCTAAGATGCTTTCTGGAGCTTCTGCGCGACTAGAGTAAAGTAAGCCCTTCCCGTTGCTGAGAGACAGGTTCTGTCCGGGCACACCAAGCACAGAAGACGATACTGACGCCCCAAAGCCTCGAAGTTTCGAACTGGCCGGGGTGTAGTTGATTGGGAGGCGCGATATAGGTGAGCGGGCGGGGGCGTCTACGAAGAACCCTGGTTTCTTCTTTTGTTGTTGGTCGATGGGAACAGCACGAGGACCGGGTGGAAGCATCGAGAAGATGGGCAGGTTGTTGGATAGAGGCTCAGCTATGGAGGCGGTGAGCGTGCCTGGCCCAACTGGTGCGGTTGTTGATGAGCCTAAAGTACTAACACCAAATAATGAGGTACCCAGGCCACCCGCGGAAGGTGTAGTGCTAATGGTGGGGACAAGAGGTTTCTGTTGTCCAAATAAACCTCCGAAGGCGCCAGTGCCTGTGCCTGTGCCCGGTTGGGACATCGTCTGTTGACCTGATGGTTGCCCGAACAGGGTGGGCTGAGTGCCCGTCCCACTGTTTGTGCTTGCCTGCCCAAAAGTACCACCGCCAAAGATTCCGGTCCCACTTGTTGGAGGTTTTGGCACACCAAAGAGACTCGTCTGACCCGGCTGCTGTGTCTGAGTTTGAGTACCCCCAAATAATCCACCACCTGTCGCACCGCCAAACAATCCATTTGACGGTTGAGTGGTGGCGGTACCGAACACTGTCAAAACAATGTCAACTAAGAACGCAGGAAATGTAAAAAAGTTGTGTAACACTGACAACCACCCGTTTGTTGTGCTGACTGTTGCTGTTGTGGTTGCTGCTGTTGGCCAAAAAGACTGGTACCTGTACTTGGTGTTGTTCCGAAGAGAGCTGTAGTGGGTTGCGTTGGCTGAGCCTGTTGCTGACCGCCATATAGGCCAGTGCCGAAACTAGTAGTTCCGGTTGGTTGACTGGGCTGACCAAATATCGAAGGCTTCGCAGCACTGGCTGCACCTAGAAACATTCGTGAGGGAATGGTCCCTTGATCCAAATGAACCAATCATACTGAATGGAGTCGAATTCGGCTGCTGTTGGGGTTGGCCGAAGATACTCGTGCCGGTAGGCTGAGTTGTGGGTTGCCCAAAGGCACCTGTAGCGCCAGTACCCCCGAACGGACTTCCGCCTACTGTGGAGCAATTGAATGAAATGTTCAACTACTCTGATCAGGCACCTACTTGGTTGACCGAAGGTGCTCGCAAATCCTGCAGCAGGTTTCGGTTGCCCGAATGCATTTGTACCACTGAAGATACCAGTACCGGTGCCTGCAGTCGGTTGTTGTTGTTGAGGCTGACCGAAGGCACCAAATGCAGAGGTTTGTTGTTGTTGTTGTTGTTGTTGTGGCTGTGCGAACGCAGAACTTGCGCCGAAGGCTGCGCCAGTACTTGTGCCTGCAGCAGGCTGTTGTTGCCCAAAGGCTCCAAATCCGCCCGTAGTAGGTTGAGTTGTAGTGGCTCCAAATCCGCTGCTGGTAGCTCCCCCAAATATTGAGCTAGTCGTAGGCTGTTGGGTGGTGGTTGGGGCCCCAAAAAGACTGGATGTTTGTGTGGCAGGAGCTCCATATGACGTTTGGCCGAATGTACCCGCTGTCTTGCGATTTTGTTGATAGTCTTGTAAGCGTAATTCCTAATCACGGTACTCAAAATCGCGGGCCGAATGGAATAGAATACTGAATGGCGTTGACATACCTCTAGAGAAGTGCCTCTATAGGCTGGCGTAGCTGTGATGGTTTGGTATTGGAGGATGGTACTCGGGTTTGAGGGATCCTTTTCGCTGAAGACAGCATAAACAGGAGTAGATGTGCCTGTCGTCACAGGTGGTGGATTGGTATCTGTACTTGCTATTGGGAGGTATAAGCCGGGATGAGGTCTCATGGATATGATACGGCGTACTTGCAGGAGTGGCACCAAAGGTCGTTGCAGGCTTCGGCTGGCCAAAAAGCGAACTACCAGCACCGAAAGCACTCCCTGCACTCGGAGCGGTAGATCCGAAAACGTTGGTTCCCGATGTTCCAGCAGCAGCGGTCCCACCAAATCCCCCTCCACCCCCACCGAATGCAGGTGTACCTCCTCCAAACGCACCAAATCCATTGGCTGGTTTGAGAGCCCCGAAAGCCGAAGTGCCGGTAGAGGCGGCGGTATTTTGACCAAATGCACCTAATGATTAGATGTTGTGTGAGCGCCAGAATCGCACGAGAAGCGAACGAACCAAAGGCAGAAGTTCCAGCGTTACTTGTTCCAAGGTTTCCAAACATTGGGTTCGCTGCTGGCTGTTGTTGCTGGCCGAATGCGTTGGTTGAACCAAAAGCTGTATTCGGTGGTTTAAAGGTGTGAAAAGAACAAGGTTGTAAATGACTTGACTTACCCCCGCTTCCGAAAGTGCTTGGTTGACTAAAAGCGGAACCCTGGGCCGGCTGTTGATTCTGCTGAGGATTAGCCCAGGAAGATTGCACAGTGTTCGATCCAAACATTGCGATGAACAAGATACAATATGGACCGCTCGTCGTCACTGGCGTTTTCCCTCAACTTGCGCGCAAGCGACTTAGGTGCGGAGTCTAAATATTTCAAAAACCGATGACCCGCGTATTTGGTATATACTTCCCGCGATCACCGTGTTTCAAAAATTGGCGGTGGGCACAAGGGTGGTAGTGGTAGACACCGCGATGCCAGGCAAGGCGGACAGGCAGAAACGAAAACCGACGTTTTGCACGATTGAACGGGAGATATCCTTCAAAAATCCACCCAAAAGTTCATCTACATACCCAGTTCTCAATGAGTTTGTTACACCCCATATCGAGTCTTTCAACGCGCTCTTCGACGATTCCGGGCTACCCAAGGGTAATGGTGACGGGAAAGGGCTGCTGTTTAACGGCCTCAAGGATATAGGGGAACGCGTTGTATTTGACGGGACGGGTCAAATTGGCACGGAAAGCGGTTTGGCGGGGTGGGGTAATCGCCTGAGCAGTGAGTGAACCACGTCCCCGTAGAGTTCCGCTTCGTGATCTGCGACGTCGTCAGTTTGGATCGAGGAGGTGTCAATTGCGCCTCCTAGAGTCCCAGACCGTGACACCTGGAGTACAGAGCGGAGAGTTTACCCTTCAGAGGTATCTGCCACGCCTTTGTATCTGGCCGTTTTCTGATTTGGGCTACTACGCCAGGCCCGTGAACGACTCACGTCCTATAGGGGTCGCATGCAGGCCAAGGTCTGTTGGGCAATAAACGGGGACACACATTCAGATCAATGTGTTATGCGAGATTGTGGCCTCGTCCCAATCATGGTCCGAGTAAGAGTCATGCTCTTCATCCATGTGTATCGGTTGTCTGAACCGTCTCAGTCGGTTCGATGCAACTTGCGTGGCCTTTCATCTTCCGAACTTGTTCGACGACATGAAGAGCCTGAAGAATTTGGTGGTTACTTCATCATAAACGGGAACGAGAGGCTTATCCGATACCTTATTGTTCCCCGTCGTAACCATGTCATATCCCTCCTCCGCCCCTCTTTTACTAACCGTGGCCCATCTTATACCCAATATGCTGTCCAAATACGTTGCGCCAGGCCTGACCAGTCCAGTGTCACCAATACTCTTCACTACCTCGCCAACGGGAGTGCCATGCTCCGCTTCAGCTGGCGAAAACAGGAATATGTCATCCCCATCATGTTGATTCTCAAAGCACTCATCGGTGCTTCCGACCGAGAGATATTCGAACAAGTTACGATGCAAGATTATGGGAACACCTTCTTGACCGATCGCGTGGAGTTACTCCTGCGTAGCTTCAAGATGTACAATCTATATACAGGGGATCAGTGTCTGGAATATTTGGCTGACAAATTCCGTGTTGTGTTGGGGATGCCAGAGGACTGGAATAACCGAATACTCGGTGCGTGGTTGATCCAAAAGATGGTTTTGGTGCATCTTGATGAACCCCGCGACAAATTCCGGATGCTGGTGTGAGTTGCCTTACATTGGTACTGATAACTCCTGACCTCAGGCTCAGCTACATGTTGCGCAAGCTGTATGCATTGGTGTCTGGATCGTGCTCCGCAGACAACCCGGATTCGCCACAACATCAAGAAGTCCTCCTTCCAGGGTACTTGTATGGCATGATCATCAAAGAACGGCTAGAGGAGGTTCTCAACCAAGTCCGCAATCAGATAGCCACAGATGTCCGAAGAGCTGAACCTCCACCGGACTTCTTGGATAGTGGGTTGCCACTTTGCGTTCCGAGTCCGAAATTCATGGTTGGCGCAGAACGCTACATCACGAAAGTTATTCAAAAAGTCAATTGGGATATTGGCTCAAAGATGTCCAATTTCCTTGCCACTGGGAACTTGATTTCCCCCTCAGGCCTCGACCTACAACAAGCGTCAGGTTTCACTATTGTCGCTGAAAAACTTAACTGGTCACGCTATATCAGTCATTTTAGATGCATACACCGTGGTGCATTCTTTGCAGAGCTCAAAACAACTACTGTGCGAAAGCTTCTCCCAGAAGCATGGGGTGAGTACATGCATCTAAGCGCGCCTTTACGCAGCTGGATAATCATCCGGATGACTAGGCTTTCTTTGTCCCGTTCACACACCTGATGGTTCCCCATGTGGCCTCCTGAACCACCTCTCCCGAACCTGCCGCATCATTACTACTCCTCTCGTTGTCAGTCACATTCCCAGTCTCCTTGCCGCTCACGGCATGACCCAACCCTTCTCATCCTCGGTGGACGGCCGAAAAAATATCTGTGTTCAGCTTGATGGCCGCATTATCGGGTGGGCTCGACAGGCTATTGCAAAGCAACTCGCAGAGAACCTGAGGATATGGAAGACGGAGAAGATTCATAACGTCCCGCTCGACCTTGAGATTGGCTTCGTTCCAGAATCGACAGGTGGACAGTATCCTGGGTTGTTCTTGTTTTCTTCGAGGGCACGGATGATGCGGCCTGTCAAGTTATTGTTGAATGGCAAAGACGATCAGATTGGGTCCTTTGAGCAGGTGTATATGAATGTTGCAGTCAAGCCGGATGACATCGAGCCTGGTGTCACGACGCACGTGGAACATACACCAACGAATTTCCTTTCCATCCTCGCGAACTTGACGCCATTTTCCGATTTTAACCAAGTATGCTGAGTGCCTATAATTAAGTTGCGCATTCACTGACAAGTGCCATAGAGTCCTCGTAATATCTATCAGTGTCAGGTATATGTTGTTTGAAAGGTATTGCGTGGTGATTCTGATCGTCAAGGTTTAGATGGCTAAACAAACTATGGGGACTCCATCTACCGCTCTTCAACATCGAACCGACAACAAACTTTACCGTCTCCAAACAGGTCAGACTCCCATCGTGCGGCCCCGTCTATACGACAGCTATGCCATGGACGCCTTCCCCAACGGCACCAACGCCATCGTTGCGGTGATTTCCTATACAGGTTACGACATGGAAGACGCCATGATCCTTAACAAATCCGCTCACGAACGCGGCTTTGCATACGGAACCGTTTACAAGTCGCAGATCATCGACCTCAAAGATATGCATAACACATTCAAGTCGAATTCCGCCGCTACGCTTCATTTTGGTCTTGGTCACGACATTAGGACGGAAGGCGATCGGCAGCATACGTGCATGCAATTTTTGGACAGGGATGGCTTGCCTTGTGTCGGTTCCAAGTTGGATGCGGGAGATCCGATTGCGGCGTACGTGGATGACACAACTGGCCGCACCAGGTTCGTGAAGTACAAGGGCGAAGAACAGGGCATCGTAGACCAAGTTCGGTTACTCGGTACGTAAACCGCACTACTTTATCCATACCTCTACACAGCACTGACTTGTACCCGAGGTTCTGACGCAGGCGACACCGAGCTCCAAAAAGTACACATCACCTTTCGCATCATGCGTTCCCCTGTGATTGGAGACAAGTTTTCCTCCCGTCACGGTCAAAAGGGTGTCTGTTCACAAAAATGGCCAACGACCGACATGCCCTTCACAGAAAGCGGGATGCAACCTGATGTGATCATCAACCCACATGCGTTTCCGAGTCGAATGACGATTGGAATGTTGGTCGAGAGTCTGGCTGGAAAAGCTGGTGCTATGCACGGCCTAGCTCAGGATGCAACACCATTCGAGTCCGGGCATCTTTTCCAATGTCCCGCCCGACCCCACACTGACCGATTCGATGTAGGTTCTCGGAAGAAGACAGGGCGATCGACTACTTCGGCAAACAACTCCTCGCAGCAGGATACAACTATCACGGCAACGAACCCATGTATTCTGGTATCACCGGTGACGAATTCGCAGCGGACATCTACATCGGCGTCGTTTATTACCAACGTCTGCGCCACATGGTTCTCGACAAGTTCCAGGTGCGAACGACAGGCCCCGTCGATCCCCTCACGCGCCAACCCGTGAAGGTACGTTTCCTGCGCATGCGCTTCCTTGACCGACTGACGACGGGCGTCATGGGCTGAATAGGGTCGTAAACGCGCAGGTGGTATCCGATTCGGAGAGATGGAACGTGACGCGCTAATCGCACACGGCACCTCGTTCCTCTTACAAGATCGTCTCATGAACTGCTCCGACTATTCTACCACATGGGTGTGTCGGACGTGTGGTAGTATCATCTCGCTGGGCTACGACGATATCAGTTTAGGAGAGTTGTCTACGACTGACGTTTTGAGAGCGGCAGGCCCCGGTGGCGAATACTGTAGAGTGTGCCGCACTGCTAACGAGGAGGGCGAGCGGACGCGACGGGCATTGGCTACCGGTCAAAATCCAGACAGAGGGCGTGCTACCGAGGTTGGGGTAGTCATACCCACCGCGAACGTGCTCCATTCCTCGAGGAAAGGGGGCGACATGGACGTGGTGGCGGTCCCATATGTATTTCGTTACCTATGTGCCGAATTGGCAGCCATGGGCATTGCAGTCGCGCTGGAGGTGCAGTAACCCTACGCGACTGCTGGTCATGCCCAGTGTTGAAGTTGCATATCTCTTGGCTCGGTCGGGTTGTGAGACCATCGTTGATGGCTTTCGTTCATTAAGCGACGCAGTGGTTGAAAAAAAAAAAAAAAAACGAACGCGACCGCAAGCGAAACGGAGTAACGGATGGAGGAAGCTGTATGATCTGACAATTATATATAGTGAGAGGCAAACCGTACCAAGGAAATCCGGGGTCCAGAGGCAAGAAGTTGAAAAAATCAGGGTGTCTCAACAGGATTCGTAAGACTCCACTGCCCTGTTGGCTGTTGATATGGAAAAAGCGGCATCCGCAGCATTGACCGGGGATCCGGCTAGCTCTGCGCCACGGCAACTAAGTGATAGTCTAGGCCGGACGTCAAGTTCACCGTCTCCAAGAAGCAGTTCAACAACCGCCCTTTCCAACCCATTGGCACCAGAGTCTCGCGGAGGTGGCGGAGCGGCGAGAGCTCGCAAATCAGCCACGTCCCCGACGAGCTTACTACGGGCCAAGAACATGTCCACGAGGACGCGGCATTCGGCAGCACTCGTGGCATGGTCCAGCATTGTTCGCATCTCACGAGCGTTTTCAAGTACAGACGGTGTGACTTTCTGATTCAGGGGAGAGGCGGTCTTGGAAGACAGGGATTGAGGCGACACTGGAGGCGACGGTGGGGGTTGCACTGTGGGGGTTGGAGCCGTAGTTGCGGCTTTGGCGTGTACGGGTACGGTTACGGAAGTAGCTGGAGGCGAAAGTGAGGTTGGCGAAGGCGGGACCTTGATTGGCCGAAGGGGTTGGGAGGAGTCAAGCTCCAAGGCCTTTTGAGATATCGCCGGGACAGGAACAGAGACCCTTAGAGAATCATCTTCTATTCCAGGGGAGAGAGAAAGTTTAGCATGTGGTGGTGCTTCCCCTTCAGTAGACTTGCCATCCCAAACAGGGTGTGGTTTTTGAGCATAGGATTGGGCTCGCTGGCGGGGATATGTTCCTGCTTGGTCCGCAAAGCCGCGTTCTGAAGAAGTTGCAGAGGGTGGACCGGAGATGGGATAACGCGGTGGAACAGGCCGATTAGCAAGGGGGGAAAGGTTCGTCATGGACTTGCTTGAAGCGTCTCCAGATCCAACAGTCATCTTGCGAGGAGGCTTGACAGTATCACTAGCCAAGGTGATTCTGGATATCATCTTCTGTAACCGACCAGATTTCTTGGGCGTAGTTGGGGAGAGTGGAGAAAGGGAGTTTTCGCTTGGAGTTAACTCTGGGGGACCCTCGGCGAGGAAAGCGATCAACTCTCGGGTGCTGGCCGAGACCCCTCGTTGTCGGTCACGTTGCTTTGGGGACGCGAAAGGCTTCAAGTCTCCCATACCGTCATCATCCGAACCTGCCATAATCTCTTCCACTTCGAGTGACTCTCGACTGCGCGCGACGACCCGCGTGCGCGGCGACCGGGTAGCATTGAGGTCCAGTTCCTGTGGGGGCGCCTTTTTCCTGGGTATAGAGCTGGAGAGTGGGCGCTGATCAGAAAAAGCAGAGTTGGACTCTGATAGTGTGTGCTTGTTTAAAAACATGTTTGACAGCGTTGTGGAGGGGTCTGTCGTCGAGGATGCCCGGACACGGGTGAATGAAGCGGTATAGCCCGAGGCTGTTGCCGCACTCAGTTGTCGAGGCCGTGAGGTAGGTGGTGGTTTCTGTGTCAAACGATCGTCTTCGCCGACGACTGAGCCCACACGACGGATGGATGGGGTTAACCCGTTCGTACGTTTGGCTTGCTCTGGTGAGGGAAGAGACGGAGGTGTGTCTGTACCATTCGACTTTTCAGTCTTTAGAGGCGCCTTTTGCCGACCATTCGCGCGCGTCTTTTCCTTGTTCAACACCTGATCGTGGTGTCCACATGAAACCACAATAGTGGGGTGGAAACGGTGTACGTACCTCGATGGTACGGAGCCTGTCTGGGGTCAAAGAAACCTTCATAGTCGACCCTGACCTCATCATGTCGTCAAACTCTTGCGAGCGCGTATCCTCCTTGGGAGAGAAGGGGAGGGAATTAGGGAAGGGGGATGGGAAGGAATGGAGAGAACAATGACATACGCTAAAAGTGGGGGATATAGGAGACCTGTCACTCCTACTCGCGAGGGACTGTTTTGTGTTAGCGCTGGCAAAGGAATCCACCTTGCGATGTCCGGGATCGGTTCCATTGATGAAATCCTGGGAAACCTTGTTATATAACATTTTGACAGTTCGTGACTTGTCGGCCGAGGGTCTAGAATTCGGTTGTGTATTCGAAGAGTGCACAAAGTTGACGGACTCGGACGACAGGCGAGTATTGGATTGGTTGATGGATCCATTACGAGGGGTGCCATCATTCTCTTGCGCGACTGGCATACTCCGCCTGGATCTTGGCAGTTTCGAGAGGGCCTCGATTTGGCGATAAACTTACAAAATAAATATAAAAACGTCAATAAAAAATGCCGACGTGATGCCATACACCCACCTGCCATATTTTTAAAAAGCCCGTAAATGGAACTATCCTCACACAGTGCAATGAACAGATCCTGCCCGTTTGCAATCGCTCGACTGCTGTCCCGAGCGGCGACGCGACCCACATTCGAAACGATGTGTCTATGAAAGAGATTAGCAACAGTAGAACCAATCCAACCCCGCCCCACTTACTCGCAGATCGACCTGGTAAAATCAAGACATCGATGTCAGCAAAAATGGACGGTCCACTCTAGTCCGTGATTGGTTATACGCACTCGATGATCGCAGTTAAATACAAAGAGGCTGGCGCGAGGAGCGTCTGCTTTGGAGGGGAAACGCCCTCTACGCCCATGCGCTGAAACAAGCGACTTTCAGCATCCGAATTCTCGTCAGTGTCACTCAGGGTCGAGTACGCTTCACATTTGAGACGGAGGAGCTGCGAATATTGCGTTTGATGAGCCGAAACGTCTGTGTGGAACACACTCACCTCGAACGTCCATTGGAGGTTGAACGCGCTATCCTCAACGGCCACTAGAGATGGGCCCGATGCTAGCATACCGCCCGTGCGCTCCCAGTATGCCCTAAGCTCCAATTCGGCTTCCAGCACGGCCTCTTTCCCCAAGGTGGTGGGCAGCGCCTTGTGGAGGCCGGCTCTGAGCTGTGTGGTGGAGAGGGCGCGAGCAGCACTGAGGACGGTATGCAACAGCTCGTCAAGAAACGCGTTGATAGAGTTGAGAGCGTCGGTGGAGAGCTTCGTTGGACGCACGTCGGAGAGAATGACATCGGCGGACCGGGAAGAGATGTAGCAGGGTGGAGCCGGTAAGTCGTCGTGCGCTATCGAACGCCTGCCGTCGTGTTCACCCGAGCCAGGCATCGTGCAGGGTAGCGTAGTAACACTGTCGGGAGGAGTCGCAAGGAGGAGACCGCTGGATGTGTATGAATGTGGCTATCTTAAGCGATGCCCCCGTCACACACTGTCATTTCAGGCAGCATCAAATACAGTCGTCCTTGTATGCTCCACATGCCAAAAAAAAAAAAAAGAAAAAAAAAAGAAGAGAAGAGAAAAGACAAGATGTCTAGTCTGGTCTGGTCTGCTGCTTTCCAACCAGCTCCTCAACGTCCTTCCCTTCTTCACCAGACTGCCGTCCCTCGCCTACCCTCCGACGGCCGCGACTTCAGGGGCGGCGGGCTCTCCTGCCTCGTTTACGGTAGATTCAGCCCCCCAAAGCGTCAAACCTCGCGCGACGCTCATCGTAACCAGCGTAGAGTCGAGATCATCCAGCTGTCTGCTCTTTGCAGGATAGGACGAAAGCGCCAACAAAAAGTCGTAGTCGTCACGTCGAGCGTCCAAACTATCCGTGTCATAGTTCATTGGCTGGCCCGCCGGACGACAACGCATGGAGGCATTCTGCTTTCTCATGTTGAGCTCGACCGGGCTAAATATATTCCAAAGGACCTAAAAGCATGACATCGATTGAGGTCCACAAACACACTCCCACAGCACCTACCCATGGTCCCACGGTAGCGTGCCTCTCTGCAGATATTCCGCACCTCACGACGCGTCTTGGTATCACGCGGTGAGACGGGAGCAGCTCTTGTAGTGGACCCAATCGAGCTGGAATAGCAGGTACAATTGGCCGACACGTCGGTTTGTGTATCAGAGGCTCCCTACGCTCCACTTTCTGGTGTTGCACTTCGTGTTTCATCACCTCGGTCGGCTTGTCAAACTGTTCATAGCAACCTAGCGAACCGACGTCAGCGGAGATCAGTCTGTCGAAGCAGCCTTTTTACCTGAAATGGGACATGGCAAAGGTCTCATCGTGTGTCTTTCAAGGTGCACGCTACGCTCTTCTTCCACGCCAAAATACTTCTGGCAGCCCGCCCAGCGACAAAAGAACGGAGCCTTGGAAAAAATTTAAGCATATGTTAGCTGAATCGCTGAATCACTAAGCACGATCATACTTGCGAATCTTCTTCACGAGCATGATGTTTTAGATGCGCGAGCAGATTGGTGGCACAGTTCAGGATGGCACTGCAATCCAACCATCGACACCGTCGCTCTAATAACCGCGATCGGGATTCTTCAATCAACGATTGTTCAAGAGGACTATATTGAACTGTGACAGGATGAGCTAGATATCAGTGGAAGCGAGGAATGCTCTCATACGTTCTTCGTCTTTCCCTACCCCTTCCACGTCCGAGTCCATACCATCTCCCACGGCGCCTTCTTTCATCTTCTTAACCACCTCTTCGACATGGGATGGCGCCTGTGGGATGAGCACATATACTTGTTGCTTCCGCCGTTTTTTTACACCTGAAGGCATCACCAACCCCATCTCAATTTCCATCACGTTAACATCGACAGAGCGTCGCTTGAGGGAAGGCATGCTTTCTTTTTCGTCATTGTTCATCTTGAAGTCCGCTTCAGGTGGCTCGGAATGTACTGGCGAAACGGGTGGAGAAGGCAAGAAGAGTGGCAGCTGGCCATCCGCTGGGTGTCCACTTGTTTCACGTGGCGACTGGTCAAAACTTGTTAATCCTGGTTCCGCGCCGCCAAGCGGAGGATACAAAATCTTGGTATCTATATTTTGCTCGGCAGCGGGCGATAAAGGCAGGCTGTACATATGCACGTCCTTGTCAGCTGCAACGTTAACAGGTGGTTCTTCCAAAGAGAGATTCTCGAGCAGAAGAGTATGGTTAGTAGTACTAGTAGGAGACCCTGGTTGTGATGATGCAGCTGCGCTAGCGGAGGTCTGGTTCAGGAAGATGGGATCCAATCCTTTGTCGACTACGGATTCATCCGAACTTTCCAACGTGAGGTCAATCGTGATTGGCTGTTCAATGGCAACGGCGTGTCCGTGTGCCTCTTTGGAGGGTGAATTCATTGTTGATGGTCCAGGAGAATCGACACGCCGTGGCTCGTCCCGTATATTCGGTTGCCCGGGGAGCGTCGAGAGAGAATAAGTACCAACTAAATTTGTTGCTTGTAGAACCGCTGGAGGTTTGGGAGTGACCACATGGAAGCCTGGTTGCGAGGGGGTGACTTCAGATGATTGGTCACCCTCATCGTTATCAGCTTTTTCCATTGGCTTCCCCCCCGTTTCCTGATAAGGTTTCGGCACTATCTTCCCGAGCGAGCGCAAGATATCTATCGCCAACGTTGACTTGTTCGCGTCTCTGGGTGTCTTGACGTTACTTTGGCCTCGTGGCACATCCCATTTAGCAGTTGCAACAGTTGGTTGCATCAGAGCGATATTCGCTGGAAGTGAAATGCTCGCCGCTGGCATAGCAGAGAGCGCTGATTTTGTCCCCTGTTGAGCAGCATGCGGCACTGTTTGGACCAGGGTGGTGGTGGTCAGTGGTGTTGTGGGGACTGCTGGCACTGAACGGGGAACTGTCAAAATTTGTGGCTGTGACGTATTTTCGGGTGAAGCATCAAGGATAGGCTCTGATTGATTGACCTGCACAATGACAGATTGCCATACACCCGCAGGCAGAGTATTAATGGCCGCGTTGAACCATTCGTCACTTATTCCGGATGCTTTTGCGTGGAACCAGAAAGGTCGGAATTGCGAAGTTCCGCTCTGTAGATACGTGAGAAAAGCATCGAATGTCAAACGAGGTACCAACCTGTACGGCCATCTGGAAAAGTTTGATGAACGTCGCTTGATCCACGCGAGAATGCAGGCCTCGCTCCCTTGCTTGCCCTTGCACGACAGTCGGCTGGGGCGTTTGTGTCTGTGTTGATGAGATCCAAAGCAGGGCATCGACAAACAGGGAATTACGGACCTGTGAAGGTTGCTTTTGTGGTTGAGAGACGCTGGTGCGATTAATCAATTGTGAAGGGACTCGTGAATGCGTCTGAGGTGGCTGGAGAGGTGGCTGAGACAGGAGCCGGGGATGAGACTGTTGGGAATGTCGTTGGGGATGTGATGGAGGTTGTGGGGGTTGTTGCAAATGCTGAGGTTGAGGTTGAGGGTGCTGCGGAGGTTGTGGAAGATATTGAGGATGAAATCGGGGTTGCTGGGATTGTTGCCGATACTGTTGAAGTTGTGGCGGAAGCTTGTGATGGAGGTCTGAAATAGCTACCGGTTTTGGGACTGCCGTGGAAGTGGTTTGGGACTGAGATTCGCCTGGCTTTGAGTGTAACAGACCGGGCGGTTGACTGAGGAGAGTCTTCGCTGGTCCTGCAGGGACACCTGGGAATGGCACTTGTACCTGAAAAGCGGAAGAAAGTGATGGTGGATTTTGTGATTGGCTATGGGTGGTAATCGGGGGTCGAGACGCTGTAGATTGCGTCACGAGGCCTGGTTCACGGGACGTCGAACTGGAGGTGCCAATGCTCGGACCATTATGAGTAGGTGCTGTCCTATTCCATTCCGCTAGTGAACTGTAGTATCCTGGGACTGCAGTGCTATCCGTTAGTGACCGAATCACCTTTTATGCATCCATTGTCGGACGCACCGGGCACGGCATCCGAGAGCGGTGGGGCGAAAGCCTGATGTGAATAACTATTCCAGGATGGCGAGGGTTGTTGAACCTGTGTCGACTGAACGCTTGTCTGATGCACTAGTGGGTTATGTACTCCGGACTGTGGCGGTACGTTTTGCATAGTATACCGTCCCATCTGTCCCGGAGCTTGGGAATGTGGCGCCACAATGTGCTGAGGGGGCTGATGGACCGTAGGTGGGAGTCGATAGTGCCGGAAGGGGTCTGGGTTATCCGTCTGAAGCGGAAGGCCCCATTGATGCTTGGCAGGACGACTATGTATAGCTTGAAGTGGGTAAGAGGTAGCTGCAGGAGCCGGCGAGGAATGCTGAAACAAATTTGAACCATGTGAGCGGACGTATAGCGAGGCTAACGAAGCAACATTACTGAAGGATGAGAATGTGATTCCGGCATCTCCACGAGGGTTGCAGTTGTCGGTAATATGATCTCTGACCTGTCGCTCGAAACACTTTTGGTAAACTGGTCCGTTTCAATACTAATTGGGATAATGAGGAACCGCTCAAGTCTGACAAGAAGATACCTACAGTCCTGGTTGGTTTCTGAACCGTGTCAATGCATCTCTGAGCACTTTATTGAATTCTGTTTTATCACGCGTGGAGAGGGAAGTGGCTTACTCTGCTTCGCGCCCGTCCTTTACGCGTTTCTCGAGCTGATCGACAACAAAGTTTTTGTGCGCAGATTCGTTGTTCATCTCGAGCTTGCGAACCATCTCCTTGACTTCCTGAATCCGCTTCAAGTTTGCTTGGTATGACTCTTTGTTGATCATGTCTGACGCATTGATCATCGAAGATGCGGCAAGCGAGATAGACAATTCTTTCTGACTGCTAGGAGAGTCTCTGCCGCCATTGTCCATGACGGTTAATGCAGACCACTGAGTCCCTCATTCCAAACGCGTTGTGTCACACCTCCATGTCACACTTCCCACGGTATCATGTTCCCTTTGCGTCTGGCGCCTCATCGTCTCGTCCGTGCATTTGCTTCGGAGCCGTCGTTCGCAGCGCCAGCCGCTTCAGCGTACCGCGTGTTTGATCGCACTGCGAAGCAAATACAGAAAGACCGCGCAGCCAGCAGAGATGGAGGTCAGCGGAGCAGAACTGTAGACTATGTCCGAGACGAGGTTGCCGACAGGATGATGGAGCGCTTGTTGGTGACGCATCCACATAGATTGCATGCTACAAAGCGCTGATTTTATGGCTGTCGGACAGGATATCAAGAGGAAGTTTAATACCATCGTCGACCTTGGCTCCGGGCCCGGACATTTCTCCAAACTGTTGGAACCCGACAAGACCCGTAAAGTTATTATGATCGATTCGAGCGGTTAGTGCTAATGATACCGCACGCTATCTGCTTAACCTTGTGTGCACAGAACAGACGCTGAACAGAGACCCAGACGACGAGTTTGAAGGTACATTGCAGAGTTGTCATGCTTTCACATTCCTTGCGTTCACTCATTCGAAACTTCAGTTCAACCGGAGCGGGTCCAGGGAGACGAGGAGAAATTACTTGAGATATTGCCACGGAATTCTCACGAGGCAATTGTTTCCTGCCTCAGTCTCCACTGGGTCAATGATCTACCAAGTGCGTTTTCAGGGTTGTGCTTCCACCGTTCCCCAATCCTTTTCTGTTGCCAGACACTCTTGCTCAAATCAAAGAGGCTTTGCAGCCCGATGGCTTGTTCTTAGGTGCAATGTTTGGAGGGGACACACTTTTTGAACTTAGATCAGCCCTTCAACTCGCGGAGGTCGACCGCGAGGGAGGGATATCTCCACACGTATCACCCATGACAGGTCCGAGAGTCTTAGTGCCTACGATTTGGATTTGTCGTTATGACCTACTTACTCAGATACCAAGGATATTTCAAGCCTTCTCAGTCGCGCCGGATTTACACTACTCACGGTTGACAGAGATGACGTGCGTGTCGGTTACCCCTCAATGTGGGAACTCATAGAGGACCTGAAAGATATGGGCGAGAGCAACGCAATCCTTGGAAGGTCTGTATTTTGTTTTGTGGACCTCCACGAATCTGAGGATTATTAATCAGGCGACATATCATGCATCGGGATACATTGGCCGCGGCCTCTGCTATCTATCAAGGTCATGTCGAATTGCCCTACTTTCGGTATTTATATTCACTTGTTCACGTGCAGAGCTGCACGGTAGCGAAGATGGTTCAATTCCGGCAACATTCCAAGTGATATACATGGTATGCATTTATCCTATTTTCATAACCAGTGCCCTTTCCTTGGCTTATCCTTCCCTCCTGAGGTTGGATGGAAGCCTTCATCGACCCAGGCTAAACCTCTCGAACGTGGTTCCGCACAAACCAATCTTAAGGATGTCCTTTGAGTTAGGGTTGCTGCGGTAATATGGACGCGTACTTCGCTACTCGGGATGATTATCATGTAATGGTGACATGTTGAACTAAGTATCCCTGTCGAAAACTGACGTACAGTGTGCTTGATGTCTGATCCTACTCGTGGATGTCGCGTAGCGTCAATCCTTAAGAATCTCCCCGGGGACCGAGTCTATTGACGTTGGAATTCCGTCGCTCCCCGCATTCAGGTGGATTCAACATTTGCGAAAATATAAATTCATCCTTTCAGGTTCTAAATGTACAAGGTATGCTGGAGATGCCGACACTTTGCCCGGGCGTGAACAATTAGTTGGTCGTCACCCAGGCCATCACAATTATACGTTGACTGAGAGGCACCAAGAAAATCAAGAAATGCACCTGCCACAATTGAAAGATCCAGTGATTGATAACGAGGTCATTGTTTCCATAAATTGGCGTACCTGCCGTGAGGAAGTTTCTCGAGTCACTGGAGGACACGCTTTAAGAACTCTTTGAGGTCCTCGAGTGTTCGTTCGCAAGCCTCGTGTCCGGCAGATCTATAGGATCTGAAACTTAACCCTGCTGTGCCCATTTTGCCCTCACTGGGCGAGTAGCCGCTCGGTGGAATTGACATCGAAAGTGTCAGATTCTCAAGAGCGGGTAGACCCAGGTCGTTCGTAAGTGTTCTGCTTGCTCTCTGACTCAAGTTGTACGGCACGACGGTATCATTAATACCATGACAGATGAGCATTGGTGTCGCGGTCAAATGGGGGGAAACCATCTGGTATAGCTCGTTAGTACTGCCCCGTTTCTGGCAAGAAATAATGGCAACTTTCGGAAACGTATCGTATAGTGGCATCCAGCCACTCAGCACGGCCACTCCAGCGAGCTTCCAACCATATTTTCCCCCGAATAATCCGTCCTCCCTTCGGGCCGTCAGTCCCGCCAAAAGCGACATGGAGCCGCCCTGACTGAATCCACCAATGACGATACGTTCAGCTGGTACACCGGCATTGATCTCGTCCTGGATATACTTGTCGATCGTGCGGGCAGAATCGAGCATTCCATCTCGATCTTCATGCTTGTCTCCCAAATCCCACGAGGGCAGATCAAACCAACCAGGCATCACGAAGCCACGGTTAGCAGTGATGCTGCGGCTTGGAGCGTTCGGAAGCAGCCACTTGACGTGGGGTAACTCGTCTTTGATGATTTTTACGATACCAAGCCAACCGCTGCCACTGTCACCAAGACCCTGTCGAGCATAGATGGATTTAAGCAACGCCAAGGGGCGGAAAAACGAGGCCAAAGGCAGAGAAAGCATACATGCAGGAAGATGACAGTCGCGGTGTGGTTTGTGGAAGGCCTGACGACCTCGCAGGGTCCCCTGAGAGAGGGAATGACTCTTGCCGCCATAATCAACGACGCAGGAAAACGAGGGGTAAGAAAACACGGCAGACCTCAAGAAATCTGCAATGTCGGAGGATGTTCTAGACGGACGGAAATGGCACCACCTCGGTTTCAACCGGACCGCCAGTGGCATCCCCACACTCACGCTAATCGCAAAATCGCTACTATCATCATGGACACAGACCCGCTAGTCGATACTGTCAGCCAACCAGATACAAGACAAGAAGCGGAGTTGTCAAATATTCATGGTCTCTCCAAGAAGGCACAAAAACGTGCCGCGAAAGCTGCAAGGCTGCACGACCTGAAGCTTCACCGACGTGCACGCGAAAAGGCAGCGAAAAAGAACAAACGGCGTGAACAAGCCCAGGCCATTGCAAACGGTGATGTTGACGAAATCACCTCTCGAAAGAGACAGAGAACAAATGACGGATGCGAGACGGACATATTTAATGCAAGAGTCGTGGTCGATCTGGGTTTTGATAAGCTGATGTCAGACAAGGTGGGTGATTCACTTTGTTCTTGGCCCCTCCATGAGTTGACTCTGACAAGCACAGGAGATCAATTCTCTTACTTCTCAGTTGGCGTATACGTACAGCGCAAACAGACGTGCCGCGCACGCGTTCTCAATACTAATATTCACCTCGCTTAATGGCAGAACCAAGCAAAGATTAGACGCCGTAAATGATGCCAGCTACAGAAGGTGGTCAAGGACGGAGTGGTACGAGGAGGGTTGTGACCGATTGTGGACAGAACCTTCTCAGTTACTTCAACCACCTGGTAAAGAAACGAAGACGCAAGATAGCATTGCGCTACCGGTTCAAATCGATCGCAAGAAGATCGTTTATCTGACCGCCGATTCCTCGGAGGAGTTACTCGAGCTCAACGAAGGAGAAACTTACATCATCGGTGGAATATGTGACCGTAATCGCTACAAGGTTGGCGTGCAAAAAATTTTTGTGTGTATCCATATACACGGGCGATCACAGAATCTCTGCTTGAACAAAGCCATCGACTCGCAAGTCCGTCATGCCCGCCTCCCAATCGGCCGTTACATCTCACTTGCCACCCGCAAGGTGCTCACCGTTAACCAGGTTCGTATTATCCAACCCTCGGTTTTTCGCGCCCCTTTCCATACCTCTGACTCCGCGCTTAACGTGATACCGCTGGTGTGAACAGGTCTTCGAAATCCTCCTGAAATGGATCGACACCCAGAATTGGGAAGCAGCCTTTTGGGCCGTTATACCGAAAAGAAAGTTTCCGGACGGACGGCGGGGTCAGGGTGGAGGGGAATGTGATGGGAACGCAGAACAGGACGATGACGGTGGGCATGGTTGCAACACTGACGACGAGGCGATGGACGCCAATGGTGGAAACAGAGGGCAGTGAAATCGGGACTTTGGAGGAAGGAGTACTTGGTTCATGCGGTAGGAATGCACGATAACAGGTGCTCAGTCGACCATCCTGAGGCAACTTAGTGGAATATCAGACAAAAGTGTTATCTGCCCCATGGCTGAGTTGGTTACAGCGTCCGACTGTTAAACGACTATCGGAAGGTCGTGAGTTCGAGCCTCACTGGGGCAGCATATTTTTTTCCGGCTAGGACAACCTCCCGTGTTGTTACAGGCTTTTGTAAATTATTGCAACATTAGCGCCAATACTTATATTCGATAATACCAGCACTACTACTAGACAGCGACCAGTCTGCAGAAGCACAATCGGATCCTTTTACATGGAGTAGTAGTGCTATATTCCGGGTGAACAAACTCGAAATGGACCCTGGTGAAAGAATCCGTGGTGGATCTGAAACAATGGGCTCGAGGTTCGTATTGTCTAATGAAAGGCGATCAAGCGACTGGACTCACTCTGGCTTCTTGAATTGCCTGGTCAGATACCACTCGGAATACGCCATATGCACGCAGCATTCTTTCGAGAACGCTCAGGGCCAAGACGCCAAGGCAAACACGCTTGAAGTCGTTCTCGATCTCCTCAACCACAAATACCATATTTCCAAGCCACCCGTGCCAGAGCCATCCAGTAAATGGGTGACCCGGCAGTTCACATCTTATTGGGGGTACGTTCACGCGCTGTCGCTACCTTGTCGTGCTGCTGCACGCTTTTCTTCGATCAGTTTCCTGGAAGCATCCCGTCGTGCCACGCTATAATGCATGTCAATAACAAAGCCTAATGAGAAAAAAGAGCACACTACTGGTCCATGAAACTATCACCACCGCCAGACAGTGTCGAATACCCATCGTCCCCCTTTCCCCAAGACGTGCGATGGCATGGAAGACACGTGGGAACGAAAGAAATGCGGGGACGCAGGAGAAGAAGCATGCGCGGCGAAAAACAATCCTTCGCTTCTGTATGATTCCGTTTGCATATGAAGCCGCGTCCAGAGGCCTGGTATTCCGATGGAGCTTTCCTGGCAAGGACGAGGTCGGATACAGGCGGGTCCTATGATGCAATTGCCGCCGCTAGCGGGCTCCTTCCGGATGACCCTAGAGGAGTGATTCGTCCCCAAATGGGCCTCCCTGCGTGAGTAGGAAACACCAGGGTCAGCATACCCATACGGTAAGCACGTGACAGGGAATAGAAAAGAAACGTTCGCCAGTCTCTATCTGACATAGGACAGCATGAACCATAATCACTTGGGACTTGGCGGGGGACTTTGTCTTCCGTGCTTGAAAGTTTGTTTCCTGCAGAACTGCTTGGTAATGAGCCGAGCTTGAGCCGGTGGTGGACGGACAAAGAACCACTTACACACTCTCGGGGTTACTTCCCGACTCCAGTGCATCGCTGTCGTCAAATTCGATTAGCGGCCGTTTGTGACTACTAATCGAGACTGAAACACGAGGTGTGTGAACGTGAGATGCGAAGTACACATGAACGTACTACTGAGGATCATTGAAGCCGTAGGTTTTTCGAACTTTACAGACCTTTGGAGGCGAATCCAAGGTCGGGGAGACGCAAAGAGCAGCCAGAGTGTCCGAAAAAGAGTCTGATCATAGTCATTCGTTTGAGCTCGAGGTCCAATGAAGGGACTCTGATTCAGTGGATACAGGGTTGGGTTGAGTAAGGTCTGGTTACTAAGCACTACAAGTCTGATTTTATCGTCGAGAAACTCGTTTCCCCAGCGTCTGATACATGGCAGCTCAACGGTGTTCAGCTAGAACACGAGGTAGAGATACACACGCGGTGGTGCACAATAAGAACCGTCCATATCTCTCCCAGCCCGCGGCGTGCTTGAAAGAGGACATGACATCTACCCCATATCCCCGTCCTTTGCACCAGGATCTGGAGGGACCGGCGACGTCGATTGCGCGACGGTCGCACCCAACGGGCGAAACGTCACTTTCATTCGTTTGGGTGGGTCGTCACCGGGTTTCATCGCGGCGGCCCGACCACCAACCGGTTCGTCCCTTTTTTGGCTGCCGAGATCGGCACGCTTGGGCTTGCAGGCGAGACGTTCCAGTAATTCGTCTTCATCGTCATTTTCTCTTCGCCGCTTTTCGGACAACCGTATGGGGGGCAATTGGGATTTAAGTTTCGGCCTGGGGGACGGTTCACTTAGCGAAGGTGAGGAAGGACTTCCTTTCTGGCGCAGGAGGGATTCCAGAATGTTATCATCCTCTTCATGGTTGCGGCGTCGGGGAATAGAGGACGGTCGAGAGATTTGGCGATGCGCTAGTCGTGGGCTTGGCGGTATATCCATGGAAGGAGAAAGTGGTGTAGGTAAGTTTTCTTTGGAGAGAGCTTTTGATGGAGTGACGGGGAGGGATATTTCCGTAAAGGAGGGGGGTCCGATTTCCTCCTCCTCCTCCTCCTCCTCGTCGTCGTCGTCGCCGTAGTCCAGGAGAGACGGCAGAGGAGGTGTGCGAGGGAGGACAAGACCTTGAGGCCGCGGAAGTTTAGATGGAACAACGGGGATGCGTCGTTTACGCTTGATCGCGTTTAGTGGGGAACCGACGCGACTTGCAAGGGCGGATGAGCTGATGAACGGAGGTGCCACGTCACCCTCGTCGTCATCACCGTTGAAGTATTCTTCTTCTTCGGCATCAATATTATGGTCTACACGACGCGATTCGGCGGAATATCTGAGATAAGTCAGCAAGCAGATTCTCTGGAACCTACCTCGGACTTACCGGTCGTCCTTGGCTTGCTCTTTGGGTAAAGGTTCGACGTTGATTTCCCAACGACGAATGAACGCAGAGAAACGTGGACCACCCAATCTTGTTTTGCTGAGCTTGTGGACAATGTCTCCATGAACTGTCATACAATGGCTAATCAGATCTTTTATGTTCTCCTGCAAAGAGTGAAGTGAGGTTCGATGTGAAACGGTGGAGACGTCCAGTTTACCCGTCGTGTGTGCTCAAAGAACTCCTGACACGATGCACTGAGTAGGCTGTCTCGATGTGACTCTTGCAGGGTGAGTTCCAGGATGGGCTTGAAAACATCAAGTTTCACAAGGTGAGCGAGAAAGTTCTTGTTGTTGATCTTAAGGCATATCCGGAAAAATCGGAATGCAGCTGTAATTAATACAGAGCTGATGCATCAGATCGTAGAACCCCCACAAGAGCCGACACAAACCCAGTCGAAGGTGCTTATCTCGTGCCCCAAGTAACGTAGCCACGCGAGCGGATATGTTCGAAGAAAGCATGTAGAAATGGCTTCGAAAGGCATGTTGTTGCGCAAAATTGCAAAGTAAGTCGGATAAGTATAGAAAAAGATTAGTCTTCTCTCGCGAGAGCTTCAAGGCCGGATCTAGAATATTACTTTCAAGTCGCGTTCCTGATGTTCGCAAAGTGTTCACGTACCTGATTGCCTCCTGAAATCAGGTATATCGTTGTATGGTCTGAATAGGACCTCTAAGCAATTTTTGTAGAAGTAATCTAGAAACCTCTCAGTTCCTGGATCGTCTTTTGGGCGAGCCAATATCTTCGCACTGATTGCCGCCTAAATCAAGGTGTCGGTAGCATATTGGCAACTCTGAAAGAAACACCTACAGGTGTGGCACCAGGACCGCCAATGTTTTGCGAAACATCTAGCAGAGTTTTCAACGCGTCACCAATCTGACATTGCACTGCCACATCCCGACTCTGCACCATGACTCGACACATCAGTTTCAAAAGCGTCTCTGCCCTGTCAACTCCTAATCGGCCAGCCTCTTTCTCCCTTTCTAGAGCAGCGGCCTGTTTGCATACGTGTCCGCGAACGCCATGCAGGTCGTGATCAAGCAAGGTAGCCATAATCTCGCCTGCAGGGCTAACCAGGGTCTTGGATGTTTCCTCCCTTTCAGGTAGCGAAAATGCCCACTGGACAGCGAACAAAATCCCTCGGTCAACCAATGTTCGGAAGAGTGCCAATCGTGCAGGTAGTTGGACATTCTTGCCCATTGCGCAGAGCTGTTGAATGAGTGCAACAACCTCCCGACGGAATGCAATATCGCTTTCAGTGAGGTTGCCTGCGGGACCAAACGAGAACTGCATAGCCGCCCGCGCTCCGTGGCCATTTGGAATATCCTCAGTAGTTTTCTTCCCTGGCCCCTTCGGTACCCCTTCCCCGTCCTCGTCCTCCGATCCCGTTCTAGGACCTGCGAGTACCTCCTCACTCACATATAGCCGGACTATGTCGTGGAGGAAGTTTGGGTCATTTTGAATGTGATTGATGATATCTATTTGGTTGAATATGATGCAAGAGTTCAGTACATTGAAAGTTGAATCGTCGAGCGCGCGCGCGAGTACGACATCCTTGAGGAATTGGAGGCGGTAGGTATGGTGAACCTTCTTCCGGACTAAGTCGTCCCGTATCGGAATAGGTTGATGGAAATGTGTATTGACGTGAAGGAATTCACGGTAGTTGGCCTTATGTGTGGGAAACTCTGGGTCATCTACATCATTAGGTCAGCATCACAGAAGGAACGAGAGGAGCATGACATACACTCGAGCATTCCGACCACTCCGAAGAAAATATCGTCCTCGAGTATATGCTCGTAAATCCCATGATCGTTCATCATCACTGCATTAATGTCAATGTCGCTAACGAAACAAAATCGTGCACCTACAAATGGTTTGCATTAGGCTGCATAGGGCGTGTAGGTTGTCCAGGCTCTCGAGGTCTTCTGCCATGTTCAGGACATCGACAAGGGCCTTGATATAGTGCTGTTGTTCTCGTCAACATGTGACCTGAAAGTGAGGATATGTGGGATGATAATACACAGCTCACCTCACGCTGTATGTATTCACATATCTTTTCCTTGACTGCCTGACCCCTCGAAAGGGTCTTAATCGCGCCTTCGATGTCTTGTATATTGCCGAGCTGAGGAGTCGGCAGATGGCCAGTGCGGATGATATTGACAGTGGTTGCAGAGTGCTCGCCACCAGGAGACGACGAGCCAATACCCTGGTCTTCTGGGTAAGATTCAGATGAGATACGAAACGGTCATAGAGATATGAGAGAACAGAATGTAGCGTGGGCTAAGGGCGGAACTGTGCTGACCTCCAGAATTCAAGTGACGTTGGACCTCTATAATAAAGTTCCACACCTCTGCACATCCTTCGGCATCCTGAAAACTAAGGGCGTAGTCGGCTCCGTTAGGTTCCGTCCATACTATCAGGCTCTCTATAGGTTGCATGAGTACCAAACGATACAGATAGTAGGGTATAAAATCTCTACACAAAATGCACGGAAGAGTATGCATACCTTGTTGCCGCTGGTATACGTCGTTGGAGCGGATGGCAGTTGAGAGGATAATCTTGTTAAAGTCCAGTTCGGAACGGGCAACGAGGTACGCTTGGTTGGCGTCGTCCAGTTGGCCAGCGCAGTACGCGGTGCCTTGATCAACCCATCGGGAGCCAACAAGTTCGTAAACCTTTGAAGAAGATGACAAGTGTCGGTCAGAGTAGGCGCTTGACGAGGCCATGCAAATGACGGGGATACAAATGAATAGAAGGACGTGTAGGCATTTTGAATAAAGGGAGGGTATTCTCCCGGAGGAGTTAGACACGTTGCAGGGATGACGACTCTGGCGTTATGGATATGATGGCAAAGCGGGGGGCGACGTGGACCTAATGCCACGAAGAAGATAGGAAGAAAAAGAGAAGCTCACCTTGACACGTTTTAGTTCTAATGAAGACTCAGGCGACTGCTGCTGGGGGTCTTGTTGGGTGACGGCTGGGTCCACGGCCTCGACCATTGTGATGTGGTCATCCTTGACATGGTCACCAACGTGCTCGATGTCGCCAAAGATGTGGTCACGAGAGTGTTGGAGTGCCATATGAGCGGCAGGGTTGTCCAAAGCGGTGTCAGACTGCTCGAGACGGGCGAGTTCAAGCTCGACGGCTACCTGATGATCGTGTGTGGGCAAGACGGCGTGGTGGGAGGGTGATAAGAGGTCATGGTCGAGGATGTCGGTGTCGGTGTCAATGTCGTGACGAGACGTTACAGAAGACGATAGCGCAGTGCCCACACCGCTCATGACAACCCAGATGGTGCTTTCTCTGTAAACTTCGACCGCCGGATCCCACCTGCAGAATCCGCGAGAGCTGCTTATGAGGCAGTTCTGGTCTAAAGTCCTTTCACCGTCAAACGAGACTACCCGTGAGAATATCCAACGGCCGGTTACGTCCGTGCGACCTCCTCCCCCTCCTCATCTTCACCAGCCACGGTGCTCAACCTTGTCGCGCGGACAAGATATGAGGGAGACATTGGACTTTGACATCTCACATGAACCGGTCGCAGGGCTGTACTTGAATACACTCCATCCAAATCACCGTTTTGCTGCTCGACAAAGGGCCTGCCTTTGAGTACGCATATATGGTATTGGTATGCGTGCGTGCGTGCAAACGGCGGGCCAATTCTCCCAGGACTTATCTTTAATTACATAATTTGAATTCACTCGAAATGCCATTTTTATTCGGTAACGTTCGCATTGCTATTTCCCTCGTCTCTCTTTGCCCTCGCCTGTACCCTCCGCCTCAAGATGACCAGGTCAACGACGATGCTCACTGTCGCCGGCATCACTGTCGGGAGTCTCATTGCCTACGCGGTGTACTTTGATCACAAGCGGAGAACGGACGCTACCTTCCGTAGACAACTTCGTATGCCTGTTTCTATTCGGTGCTGGCACAAGACTGAGTAATTGTGATCTAGGCAAGGAGAAAAAACGCGTAGAAAAGAGTCAGACACCTTCGGAAGCTTCAGCAAGCACCGGAGAGATCGATTCAAACGAGCTCATTAGCGCTTTAGAGAGAATTCGGAACGAGCAAGTTCCCACCGACCATGATGAGAGGCACCAGTATTTTATGACGCAGGTTAACATGGGAGAGACAATGAGCGTGAAAGGTGTGTCGCGTCGAGCTGTCTGGAAAGGGTGATCATAATTCCTTGCGCGTCAACAGGCCCCGCTTTCTACATGCCCGCCGCATTGTGTTTCTACCGCGCGATTCGGGTGTATCCTTCTCCCCTTGAATTGATCATGGTCTACGAAAAGAGTCTGTCTCCGCCCGTGTTCCAGGTAAGCCATTATTGTATGCTATGCTTCTTACACTAATCATTTCCATCCTAGCTTGTAATGCAGCTCGTCAACTTGGACGTGAGTTTACTTCCCTTGTCTGAGGGAAGGGTATCAGCCTCCATCCCTGACGAAGATGGCGAGTCAAGCCCCTCGGGCCCATCCTCGGAATCGTTCTCGCAGGAGTGGGACAAGGTCACAGACCCAGGCACCAAGACGCCTGCGATATGACCATGATCTTTTTGAACGTGCAATGCACGCTGCTGTACGCTGTGTAGTCGCCATCGTTCATGTACCCCCTGACCCTCGTTATCATCCCTATAATTTCTCTTATCCGTTGTTGGTGCGATGATCTGATATGGATGTTTTTTTTAATTGCTTCGGATGCGCTTGAACTATCGCCTTTTGCGTGTCTGTAGGTGAAGACTCGCGCCGAAGGTATGCATTGTTATTTGGAAAGAAAAGATATCAGAGCTAAATAATAAGAAATAGGTTACTACGATTGTTTCCCCCGCAAAGATATGAATGTTGCTATTCAAACTGTCAATGCTCCTCGGGTGGCTGGTGGGCAGTCCACTGACGTGGCCATGCGCAAGAAAGTTGTAGTTTGCACCAAGGATTTTGAACCGGGCGACCTTATTTACAGGGTTAGCACTACTTCCACCAACTCTCCGAGGTCTTGACATTTTTCGCTTGCAAAACCCACAGGAGGAAGCCATCGCCACCGCTCTTGATGCAGACCTTAAAGGCAATGGAACTCACTGCAGTCACTGCTTACGTTCCGTCGAAGAGGATACGGCCGTCCGTCCTGACTCTGACCGCTTCAACTCTGTCTATTGCTCAAAAGAATGTCATGTCAAGGCCAAGACCTACTCGCAAGGCATACTTTTTACGCTCGAACCACCCCTACCTGAACACCTGTTCCCAGAAGCTGCCAACTTTCCGAGGGACGAGAGAGACCATGCTCAAGCTGTGTTTGCGGAATACATCCAAAAGTGTGGTAAAGCTGCGCCCGAGCTGATGGCACGTGTCATTGCGCGCCAAGTCTCCATTGAGACGGCACAAATGATAACTTCCATGGGACACTCACTATTGGCTGATCCCAATGTAGTGTTGGCGGACGGGGGGGACTACACCTTCAACGACCATCTTGAGCGATTGCGCTACCTTGACGTGGCTGCCTCTGAGGAGGGTAGCAAATTGTTCAAAGTCGTACTGCAACTTGCAATCCCAGGATTGGAACACCTTGCGACCGAGGAACGGCTCTCAGTTTATCTTGGCACGATGGCATACAATGCATTTGGTATTTGCATTGACGGTGGAAGGGATGATAAGGTACATGTGCAGCTATTGATCGTGAAGATGTGCTTATCACACCGTGTTTTACGACTCGTATAGCCTGCACCAACGGCGCGGCCTGAAGATGTAGAGAAGACACGAACACCGTACGGTACCCAGAAGCAGGTCGGAGCCGGGTTCTATTTCCTATCGTCCTACGTACGTATCTCCGCTCACCCTGTGCGAGGCTGATGTCAATGCCACACCTTTCATGTCAGCTCACCCACTCGTGCGACCCGTCTGCTCGACCGTCCTTCAATGGCACATCCGAACTGCATCTCATCGCCACTCGTGCTCTGAAGGCAGGAGACCTGGTTACCATCGCGTATGTCGACGTCACTCAACATGACGATGAAAGCGTACAGGATTGTCGTCGTCGTCGTCGAATGGAACTAGCCCGAGGATGGGCATTTTCCTGCACATGCCCTCGGTGTGCCGAGGAGGCTGGTCCCGGCGATGAGGCCGACGGTGAACCCAAGGACAAGTCCAAAGTATCCGAGGTCGTGTCGAGGTTCGAGAGCGTATAGAAAATGCTTCGGACACCGCATGCTTGGGTTTCAAAGTGTGGTCCGTTTCAGATCCCCAGCTCAATTACTCGATTTACACAACTAGAGAATCATTCACGAGGACGCTCGTTTTTAATGACTGCCACGTTTCGTTTGCCCGTTCCGTCTTCTCTCGGACTGTCATGCATCATGCATTATGTTTCGCATTTGCACTTTCTTTATTGACTCAGTACTCAGTGCTCAGTTTCGTTGCACAGTCCTACAACTTGAGTTTGGTAGTACTCGGGGCCATTTCACCGGTTTCCATAGACACCGAGTCAGGTACATCCCCTGCCAATGCTAAGCCTTGAAGTTGCCCGCGAGCATCACTGATCGTCTAAAGAGTCGCCCCGTCACTGTCTTATGCAGCGCTCAAGCACCAGCACGCGATCATCGACGTCAACAGCCACCAGCTCAGACAAACCCGCAGATTATGTGTACTTTGAGCGCAGTTCTGCCGGTTTTTCTGATGATGCCACCCCGCGAGCCAAAGCTGCCCAACTAAAACTCGAGCATTTCTACAAAGTCGCTGTAGATGCTGCAATCGAACGAAGCACTAGGTATGGATTATCGACAATCTCGCGATACGAACATGTTGATATTCGGTTCGCAAGGCGCGTAGAGCTGGAGAGAAAACTTCAGGCAGACGTCATGATGTCGGACGAAAGAAAGATCCGCCATTTGCAGCAACTGGGGAAGAAAGAATCGACATTTCTTCGCCTTCGACGAACACGTTTAGGTCTGGACGACTTTAGGACGGTCAAAGTAATCGGGAAAGGCGCGTTCGGTGAAGTCGGTGCCCGTTAAGTATCTACCTGTTGCCTCATTCTAATTCTGTGTGTAACGCAGGTTCGCCTCGTTCAGAAACTCGATAGCGGCAAAATATACGCGATGAAAACCCTTAAGAAAGAGGAGATGCTGAAGAAGGACCAAGTACGTGCCATTCTCAAGTAGTAGTCACTCACGATCTGAGTCCTTGTGCGGGCACCCAGCTAGCTCATGTCCGCGCCGAGCGCGACGTTCTTGCTGAATCCAATTCACCTTGGGTTGTACAACTCTTTTATTCCTTCCAGGATGCACAGACGCTATATTTGATAATGGAGTTCCTTCCTGGTGGAGATCTCATGACTATGCTTATCAAGTATGACACTTTCTCGGAGGACGTCACTCGTTTCTATATAGCAGAGTGTACCCTCGCCATCGAGGCTGTTCATAAACTAGGTTTTATTCATCGGTGAAGAAATCTTCTCCTGGCCTAATTTACTCATTCATGCATGTTTTTCTGTAGAGACATCAAACCTGACAACATACTGATAGACAAAGATGGTCACATCAAGCTCTCCGATTTCGGTCTTTCGACAGGATTCCACAAACAACACGACTCCAGTTACTATCAGAGGCTATTGGACCCGGCAAGCAGCTCTCAGTCACCCACTGCTGCAGCGAGGAACAGTGTCATGGTGAACGCCATTCACTTAACTATGTCCAGTAAGGATCAAATTGCGACATGGAAAGCGAACAGGCGCAAGCTGGTGTGTAGCTCTTATCGTCATCACATTAGCACTGATCCGATATAGTTTACAGGCATATTCCACTGTTGGCACACCAGACTACATCGCGCCCGAAATATTCCAGCAAAAGGGATACGGAAATGAGTGCGACTGGTGGTCGCTTGGGGCAATCATGTTCGAGTGCTTGGTCGGGTATCCACCATTCTGCTCAGAATCGACACACGAAACATACCAAAAAATAATGCAATGGCAGCACTACTTGGCACTCCCGGATGATGTTCACTTGAGCCGTGAAGCTGAAGACCTGATCCGCAGGTAGGATGTGTGGACTCTTTGCCCTGATTGTTGTGTTGACACCATACCAGGCTCATGACTTCCCCAGACCGCCGATTGAGTTCAGACCAAATCAAGAACCATCCATTCTTCTATGGAGTTGATTGGGACTCCATCCGCCGTATCGACTCGCCCTTCGTCCCCAACCTACGCTCGATAACGGACACCTCTTACTTCCCCATAGATGAGATTGATCAGAGTCCTGTGGAAACACCTGCCGCAGGCGTGGGTGGGGCACAGAAAGACCTTGCGTTCCTCGGGTGCGTTGCCATCTGTACATGATCCGCTTCAGCTGAGACGCAGCTCAGATATACCTTCAAGAGATTTACTATCTCATCTCATGCTTTTTGAATCTTGGTCTAGTGGACGTGCACCCCGTGTAGCAGGTTCCGCGGCCATCAAGAGAGTAATTTGGATCTGTCGTTGCTTGTTGGATCATCTCTGCGTGGTGTTTTTCCTGTGTATGAATTATATGTTGAATATCGGAAGAAGGAAACCCGAATGTATGTTGTCACTCATTTCAGCAGCAGTAGGTTGCTGCAGTGAGCGCGTGAACAATAGTATTATATGATCGACCAACCGCCCGTCGTGACATTTGACCACTCGTTTGCCAGATGGCACAAGTCATCGACCTTACCGTCTCTCCTCGACCTGAGGTTATTGATATTTCGTCTGATCATGGGAATGCTTCTCCTGGTCTCCGTAGCCGAACGCAAAAAAACAAGAAGCGAAAGAGGAAAAAAGGAAAGTCACCCAGTGGCCTCACGCCGAGTGCTAGCATCGGTAGTTCTGCCCAGCCTTCAAGGGCTCATTCACCGGAGATTGCAAACAAACACAGTGAACTCGACGAATCTACGCCTCCCAGTAACTTGAAATCTCCGTCACCTTCGTCTGCCGCCGGTGAACCTGGTCTTTTCATCTTCGACGGCACAGGTGCTCCCATAGCTGTGGAAGATTGTTCTCCTTCCCCGAAACCCACAGGATCCAACCTTATTGACAGCAAATTGTTGTTACCATCCCATGTTGCTGTCTTTCATGACGATGTACCTGTTCTCCCCGAAGTACTCGCACCTCCAAAATTGGGCTCGGACGACGAGGATTATATAGAATACCTCGATTATGAAGATCGGAAGGTCGGTTCTGTCGCGTTCGTTATGTCGTACACGCTGTACAATTTGTCTAAAGGCCCCTGGGCTGGTCCGCTATTTTGAAGTCGAAGGAGACGAAACCGGTCAATTGAGACCCTCGATATCTAAATGCAAGAATTGTGGTGCAGAAGGCGACCATAAGACCTATGAATGTCCCATACAGATAGTGAGCTATAGAACCTTGAATGCGTAGCATTGCTCACGAGATTTCTTAGTGTCTGACCTGCGGTGCTCATAACGAGCACTCTACACGAAGCTGTCCGATTAGCAAGACGTGCTATACCTGCGGTATGAAAGGCCACATCAATAAAGTACGAACATCACGCGTGCGTTGTGCTATTCCCTGCCATAACATGTTATAGACGTGCCCAAACCGTTTTTCGGCTCGTGTGGCGTCATCTGATCTTCGTGGTGACTGCGGTCGTTGTGGGTCCACAGAACACAAGTTAAACGTACGTTCCTACTGATACGAATGTTTAATATCATTTTGACTGGACTAGGAATGTCCAACCCTCTGGCGCATATACCAGTATGTGAATGATGAGGAACGTGCCGTGATCACCCAGAGCCGAAAGGAAAAGAAACAACTAGCGATTGGCGAAGGAGGTGAAGGATACGTCGGTGGGGAGGTGTGGTGCTACAATTGTGCGGACACGGGTCATTTAGGAGACGTAAGTGAAATTCATGATGCCCAAATATTTCTGAACGCCAGGCAATGTTAGGATTGCGACGAACTCCCTCATCCAGCTACCTCTCCTACGGGACACTCTGCGTTCGGTTCCCACAACATCATGTCGGGGCCATTCTATGACCCCGCTGCAGAACCGGTCTCTATAAAACGCGGGCCGAGGGAGCGAGCGGATGACGTCGACTGGAATGCGAGTGTTCCCGTAGACGTGGGCAAGCAGGGGAAAAACAAGGACAGGGAAAGGCTAGAGAAGAGGTTCAGGGAGCAGGAAGACGAAGGCGAGGATTGGTTCAGTGACATCCGGAACACGAGGAGGAAAGGAAGGGATCAGCAGGCACCACCGACGGGGCCACACGGAAAGTCATTAAAGTTCGGTTTGTTTAAAGATGGAGGCTACGAGCTTCCCTCTTCACCGCCGACCAGACCTAGCCTACTTGCACGACTCGGGGATAGTCGTGGGGGAAGAAATCGGGGAAAAGGTGATCGTGGCCGCGACCGACAAGAACCATCGCGCCTGTTCGAGAATTCCATTCGTATTCGGGGAGCTGCAACCGATCAAAGACAGCAGGATGGTAAGTATCCAAATTCGCGCAAAACCGGACGGGGACGAGGTCAAGATGGATGGGACGGAGACCAGCCAGGACATCGAGGGCCAGAGCGGGGCCCACGCTACAGAGGTGGCTACGATAAATGACGACGTGGGCTATAGAAGCGCTCGGAGTGTTGAACGCGGCGTCGAACGGGGCTACCAGCCAGCCACACCGAGACCGTGTGCGGCCCGCTTGTGGCTTGCTCGACCAGCTGACATTTAGTTAGTTCGTACTCTGTAGTTCCACCCGTACCCATATCCTGGTTTTGAACATCGCGATGTTAGGTGGATGGGTGGCGTCCCCGACGGTCGACCTTGGTGGGCGGACGAGGAACGCGTCCTCCAAGCTTGCATCCGCTACCACAGATCCGACTGCACCTGCCTCAGAAACTTCCATCAGTCCCGTCACACGCGCCGCAATCACCATCGAGTATGCGTCTCTGCGACATGACAAGCATTGCCCCACAGGCATGTATGTCGCACCATCTACAGAGAGCATCCTCATCTGGGACGTCGTTCTTTTCGTGCACAAAGGCAAGTGACGGTAGTTCAAAATTAAAGAGTCAGGCCAATGAGCTGGTGCGCTCTCCAGGCGACTACGCAGGCTCCGTTCTCAAGTTTATCATGACATTCCCCGACAACTACCCCGATCGACTCCCGACGGTGCGCTTCGTGACGGACGTGTTCCACCCGCTAGTTGCGAGTCAAACAGGGCTGTTCAACCTGATGGCACGATTTCGACCCTGGAGGTGAGCTCATTGGCCGTTGATATTGACAACAGAGTAACAATGTGCTGCTCCTCTGCAGACCAAAAGAGCATCACGTTCACGACATCTTGTATTTCGTGAAGACTGCGTTCAAGGAACGTGGACTCGAGAGGCTGAATGAGATGGATGTGGTGAACGAGGAGGCTTTCAAGTAGGTGTTGTTCGAATGTTCTGAGAGTAGTCGGCTCACATGTTAACAGGCTGTGAGTCCAACCCCGCGCCAAGCTTGTGTCTCTCTTTGTTTTTTTCATCGTTGCCTTGTAGATACACGGAAAACAGGCCTTCTTTCGCAGCACTTGCCCAGCAATCATCGCAGTTATCGCAGTCACCGAGTGCTCTCTATGATGCTCCAAGTTCGAGGAAGGCTTATTCATTTCACTTTGCTCCGACAAAACCCGAGCAAGTCAACGAGGTCCTTGAGACGCTCTCAATACAAACACCATCTAGGTATTCGTCATAGAGCACAATGTAGCGCAAAGATGTGTCGCAATCCAACAGTTCCATTCCAGCCGCGCCAGCCAAACTCTAGTACGACGCTCCCGTCTCGAAATCTTCATTCACAGAGTTTATTATATGACACCTACTCCATAAACTATCAAGGGGCCGTATGAGGCGCACCTTGTTTGAATAGTTTAGACTAATGGTTGCAGTATATTTCTAGAAACTCGGAACTCTCACGGCTCCAAGGGAATCACACTTCCGAACGCGTCCC